>JAUELK010255986.1:0-16393 GCA_031471215.1 Gastropteron pacificum | reverse complement strand
TGAAAGTGTCTCAGTGAAGTTAGAAGTCTCAACAACTTCTTGAGTTTCTTCTACATCTTGAGGCTTTTCTTTCTCCAATACAATTGTCTCTTTGACTACCTCAATAACTTCTTCTTCAGCTGTTTTTTTGATGTCGAATGAAAGTGTCTCTGAGAAAGTAGAAGTCTCGACAACTTCTTGAGTTTCTTCAACATCTTGAGGCTTTTCTTTCTCAACTACAATGGTTTCTTTGACCACTTCAACTGTCTCTTCAACAGGCTGGTCAGTTTCAACATCTGGCTCTTCTTCAGTGGTCAAGAGCTCTGTAATCTCAGTGGATGTGACAACCTCTTGGGGCATTTCCTTTTTAATGGTGATGGTCTTCTTCATTTCTTCAATGATCTCTTGTGTGGGCTGTTCAACTTCCATGTCAATAGATTCTTTGACAGTGTCTTTGATAACTGATTCCTCTAATTCCTCACTTTTCTGAGGTTTTTCAATATCAACCACCATGACAGCTCTTTCAACTACTTCCTCTTGTGGATGCGCAGTTTCAACAGGTTTTTCTTCAACTTTTTCTTCTTCCAATTGCTCGAAATGAACCTCAGAGACAGCAACATCTTTCGACTTGGTGTCAAATTGCAATTGAACTTCAGTCAGTTGAGTCTGTTCCTTTGTGATATCAAACGAAATCTCCTGTTTGAATTGCTCAGTTTCTGATACTTCCGTCTGCTTTTGTCTGTCGATCACCAGAGACTCTTTAAATGTTTCTGGCTCTGTTTGAGGAGCGATGACAATCTCCTGAGTAAATGTGTCCGTCTCAGGCACATCTTTCTGCACTTTGAAGGTTTCTCTGACCTCTGTCTCTGTCACCTCTTCGGGTCTCAGAACCTCTGTCTCTTCCTCTGGCTCTTCAAGAGTTTCCTCTGTGGGAATTTCTTGAATCTTGCGGGTAACCTGAATGGTTGTGCTGGTCACAGTTTCTGTGATGTCTTGTGGAGCAGGAGCTTCCTGCTCTGGTTGTGGTGATGTGGGGAAAACTGTGAGCTCCTCTTTGTAGGTGGTATCTACAGCTGATTGGGAAAGAGAAGGCAAATACGAATATTGAATTCAGAAGACATTGTCATGCCAGTTATTCCACTAAAAGAAAAAAAGAAAAGAAAAGAAAAGAAAAAATAGAAAGATTAGCATTAAACCAAAAAAATCATTGTGGCCTGTTTAGACCTATTTCAGATGAATAACAGCATTCTTCAAAGCTTTTATTTCCATTGTCAAACTGTGTAGATTTGAAATGAGAAGATATCCATTGATATACCATGAATCTAAAATAGTTATTATGCAAACATGTGTGAAAGCATAATATAAGATTCAGATTTGTGGGCGTTTATGGGATAAAGTTTGCGAGGAATAAGATGTTCGTGCATACAACTCAGGATAGAAGGAACTTCATGCAATAAATAATGCAATGCCCAAAAGATATGTGTGTGGCTGCCTGGGATAACCGCGGTTAAGACGCATTTTGAGATTCCGAGATATAGCCTTTCAAAGTCAGTTTTGGCGTCCCGGGTCGAAATTGAGTGCAAGATTCAGCCGGTCAAGATGTCGCAAAGTGGCATCAATAACACAAGAAAAAATGACTTTTCCAAACAAAATATCAACTTTATGTACTTCAAGGTGAACCTTTAATAAAAACAAAACAAATACAAGAACAACAATCAGAACGTGATTTCTCTCTCGTAGTCAATATTGTCACTACAAGAGGTCTATATCTCTAAATCTATATCTCTAGATCTAGCACTGTCAACATTGCATTTCGTATCGCCGGCTCATTCGTCGGCCTAGTCTAGTAGATCTAGCGTCGTTGTATCCACAAAAGAGCATTCCGAACTCTACTTTTCTAAATCTAGTCAATATCAACTTCTAGATAACCTAATTCCAATGATATGAATTGCCGATTCGAAGTAAAAAAGGCTGTAGCGATGTCGTTATCAGTACACCCTTTCATTTAATAAACAGATTTCCTGTTAAAAATGTTTATCAATCTTTAACGCTGTTTTTCTCAATTCATGGGTTTTACAGGTTGGCACCTTAAAAAAGTCATTAAAAAATAACCAATATCGATAATTGAAATCTGTAAACAGTGGCTTAAAGATCAGATCATGTAGATTTAGAAACAATTGAAACATGGGAAATCATTTTTGGGTCTTAACCGCGGTTATCCCAGGCAGGCACACATGTAGTAAGACTATCAATAGGATCGTGCACAGCCAAGAAATGAAATATATTGTTGAAATAAGTACAATTTAATACACACAGCGTTAATAATGTAGTCTTTTACTCTTTATCTTCTTCTTCTTCTTCTCTATCTCTCCTCATTATTTGTTTGTCTTTTTAATGTGTGGGTTGGTTTTCTCTTTGTTTCTTTGTTGTTGTTCATGGAAGGGGGGGTGGGGGTAACGTTTTCTTTTCTAATGTTTTCGTTTGCTTGTTTGTTGTATTTCCATATTTGCTTGCTCAAAAATTATTCCTTTTTCTTTTTTTGGCATATTGTTTCAGTGAAAATCAATGTTGGGGAGTTTACTTTTTTCTTTTCCTTTATTTTTTTGGGGGGCGGCTTTCCTTGTCCCTTTTCTCAAATCTCTCTTAAACGTTTAGGGGTGAAAATGTCAGGTTGAGGTACTTGAAGATAACTTTTGGCAACATTCAATATTTTATTTTACATGTACATTGGCGTGTAGGAATCAAACTAAATGGGATGGAGGTGGAAGGAATGTGTATGAAGGGTTTACTAGGAAGGGTATCATTATGTTTCAAGGAGAGGTCTGAACAGCCTTTCAATGCAAGGCTTACTTTGTGTTTGGGCAACGTAGGTTCACGCAGTTAATTAATGATACAAGAGGATAATATGGGTTTTAATAGAACATTATTTTAAAGTAAGAACAATGTGAACTCATATAATTTAATCATTGTAACTGATCTGAAGCAGACCATAGAACTATCTCCATAGTGTTAATGAGTAGCTGCTTTAAGCTGCGAAGAGTAAGCAGTTTTAAGTATTCTTGCTTGTTTGTTCTTTTTTTTTTTTTTTTTTTTTTTTTGCTTTCTTAGTGATTGAGGCAAAGAAAAAGCCATGCTTTGATATACAATATATCAGCATGATATGTTCGCTATTCCAGAATTCCCTCTACTTGAAAGTCAAACTAAAAAAAAAGTCAGTAGTAATAGAAGTCTAGATAGATGAAAGAAACTTCCTGATTCGAGTCTACTTTAACTGAAAAATTATAATGTAGAAAAAAGGTAACTAGAAAAAGGTAACTAAAAATAAGTCACTCTTCTATTTGCTATTGGATTTGGTACTGAGTATGGGTCACACAATTTATTAAAAACACAGCAATCACTACACTGTGTATAACTTCAAATGATAAGGACCATCACCAATAAGGAAAGATTCACAAAACACGGAAAGGAGGATAATATAGGATTTAAAGGAAAAGTGATACAATTTAGACGAAAAAAATAATTTGACTTCACCTTTTAAAGTCTTCCCAGGATCTAAAACATTTTGCGCAAAAACAAAAGGCCGCTGGTTGTCGAGTGCAAGACCTGCCGCTGTTTGAACCACACACATTGGCACAAAGATCAATACGGAGAAAAGCCAGTTCCGACATGTTCACAGCGCAAGAGCTCTCGTTTCGCACAGAATCTTTTTGAAATGCATGATAAGAGTGAAAAAAAGCAGAAATTTCACAGCAGATGAAATCATTGTCATCCATTGAGAAGATCTAAAGAAGCCAAAAGCAATTAATTGCCTTTCAGCCATTACTATTCTTATAAAAAATTCATAATTATGTTACATAGGATGATGATTATGAAAGCAAATAGTTAACACTAAACTGCAGTAAAAGGTATAATTAACACTGAGACTGAATTCATGAAACTGTCAATCTGATATGTTCAAGCAGTGCAGAACATATCACATTGAATGAAAACTAGTGATAATCGGAGAGACACAAACACTGTAAGGAAAATAAAATCAGTATAAATAACCCTGAGATTAAAACTGTCAAATCTGATATGTTCAGGTGATGCAGAACATATCACATTGAATTAAAACTTTCCAAATGTAAAAATAGTAACAAATAGAACATATCACATTGAAAGAAAACTTTCCAAATGTAAAAATAGTAATAAATAGAACATATCACATAGAATGAAAACGTTCAAAATGTAAAAATAGTGATAATCCAAGAGACACAAACACAGCGTAAGGACAAAGAATCAAAGTGCTTTGTGCTGTCCTTTGTAGAACATACAGTGCAGACTTCAAATCCAATTTCAAACAGTGTAAAACATGGTCATAGAGCAACAGCTTGCAGAGTTAACTGTTACAGTCATTCAACTACATTCTAAGCACATCATAGTGAAACCTAAATCTACAATTAAACTTTTGAGGATACTTTGCATGTCATTAGTCCTATAATGTATCAAGATCAAAACCATAAACCTGGTCATTGAAAAAGAAGTATCAGAATACTCAAGCTTAGCTGACAAGCAAACGATATCCTCAAAAGCATTTTCAGGCAAACAAAAACACACAGAGTTGAAGGATCAGTTTATCAGTTGAGATGAAGACAAGTGCATGAGAGACAGAAATACTTGAAGGACAGGAGATCATTTCAAGATATCTCAACACATTCAATTCAAATATCCCATTTGCTTCATTGTCAATGCACAGAATGCTTTATCACCAAGCATCAATGTTTTCTTCATTTTCTTCAAACAACATTCATCTGTTTTAAATGTCGTAAAAAAAAACGAGAGAGAAACACTTCCTTCTTGTAAAAGCAAATGGGAGCACATTGAATTCTTCAAGACGAAAAGATGCACAGTTCGACTAACCTGCGATAGATATGAAAGCTGTTGAGATGCACGAGCCAACAGGGTTAGTGAGCTCCACTTTGTAGTCTCCTTCGTCCTCGGAATACACTTCGGAAATGGTGAGCGTGGAGCGTCCATGTTCAGTGGTAATCTCAACATCGTCACCAGAGAGAATTTCTTCATCATCAATGAGCCAGATCACCTGTGGAAATATTTTGAACATATTGACTACTCTAAGGTATCGAATAATAGGAAGAAAAAAAAAATGTCGGTGTCGAAACTTACTGAAAGAAGAAGTAGGTCTATCAAAGGGCTAAAATTAATAAACTGGGGGTACGGAATAAGGGATGGAAAGGCCTATATAATTGGTTCCAGTGTAAATTAGAAGACCTTTAGGTAGTGAACTATCTTGGCATATATAGAGTAGACCTGTGGGTCTAGATCTAGCTTTGAAATATTCCTATGTTTCCTTACATTGGGACATGACTTCCAACAAACC
Organism: Gastropteron pacificum; assembly: GCA_031471215.1. NCBI lineage: Eukaryota > Metazoa > Mollusca > Gastropoda > Cephalaspidea > Gastropteridae > Gastropteron > Gastropteron pacificum. Next base: position 11,037 of record JAUELK010255986.1, on the reverse strand, counting down.
TCGTTGCAGGCTAAACTGATCATATTGAAATCGATAAAGACCTTAGAATATTCCTATGTTTCCTTACATTGGGCATGGGGGCACCAGTGTAGGTGACTTCCAACACCATGCGAGTGTTCTCTAGAACTTGGATGTCCTTGAGTGAAGTGATGAACCTCGGAGCCTCTGCAATCTCATGATGCTCTTCCGTGGTCTCTGACACTTGTTCTACTTCGGCTACCACAGTCGTCTCCTGGGAGAATACAGTCAGTGAGTGAGAAGTATGAAAAATTGTTCGGTTTTAAAACTTTGTGAAGCGCCATAGAGCACTTGTGGTGGATTCTGGGCCTATATAAATTCATTATTATCATTATTACTATTACTATTATTCTTATTATCTTTAAAGGTTAACTTTAAACATTTAATAAGAATCACATGTGAACATCTACTTTTTTGTTGTAGTTACATTACACTTAAGACCCCTGCTTTCTATGACAACAGTCACAAATATGTGTCTTATAATGTGCACTGTTAATTAACAAACGATATCTACTACTACAAATTTAGAACTATTATGATGTACACATTTTTCATGGAAACATAAGCTTGCATCCTTAACATTTAGAATTCAAGATATTTGAAAAGCTAAAAGATCATCGTTTTATCTGATCAAGATGTAAACTTATTTTTAGTTTTATGTAAAAATAAACAAACACAAAAAACCCTTAACATTTGTTTTGACATAGACATACCTCTAGTGGCTGCTTTTGCATGGTGATTTCCACCTCTGACTTCTCAGTTGTCGAGGTGTCAATGGTGATGGAAGAAGTGACAGTCGCCTCAGTTTCTTTTAGAACATCTGTGGCAATCTCAGACATGAAGGAGTCCACTTGGTCTTCAGGCTGTTCCTCAGGGGCGTCGTCAGGTTGCGCACTTTCAACTGCAGGAACATCTTCAGGGACAATTGGTTCCTCTTGCGGCTGAAGCTCACGAACATCAGCAATGAGTTTCTTTGCCAGTTCCTCTGCATACTCCTCGACTTGTTCGGTAGCAGAGACTGTGGCTTCAGAGACGATCTCGCTGACCTCTGGCTCTTCCAAGATTTCATGGGAAACTTCAGTGGTACTCTCCTCAGGAACGGTTTGCTCTGCCTTCACAAGATCCAAACTGATTTCTGTTTGAGAGACATCCTCAGGGCTCTCAGCTTGGACCTCAGAGACTGACAAATCCTCAGAAATTTCTTGGACAAAGTCAGTCTTGTACTCTTCTGGTTTCTCCTCAGATGGCTTTGCAAATTCTACGGAGATCTCTGAAGGTTGGATGGTCTCTGTGTCTTCTGACTTGACCTCGGAAACTTCTGTTGTTTCAGAGATTTCTACTGTTGTGTCAGTCTTGAATTGCTCTTGTGCTTGAGTTTCAGGCTTCTCGAATGCAATGACAATCTCCTCAGGTTTGATCTCATCAGTGACTGGAGATGTAGTGTCCGAAACCTCAGGCTGAGCTACGATCTCCTCAACCACCTCTGACTTGTAGTTTTCTGGTTGCTTTTCCTCTGACACCCCCATCTCCACAGTGACCTGAGTTTCTTCTGTTTTCTCAGGTTCTGTTTCCGTCACGTCTGTTACCTCTGGCTGGGCAACAAGCTCTTGAACAATTTCTGTTTGGTACTCCTTAGGTTGGTCAGTTGAGGGCTGTTCAAATTGAATTGTGATTTCTGATGGTTGCACATCCTCAGCCACTGCTTCTGTGACATCGGAGATCTCTGGCTGAGAAATTACATCCTGAGTTATCTCTGTCTTGAAAGCAGCTGGCGCTTCCTCTGCAGGGATGTCCATTTGAACTTCGGTTTCAGAAGGTTGAATCTCTTCGGAAACAGATTCCGTCACATCGGAGATTTCAGGCTGAGTGATTACTTCCTCAACCACTTCTGTCTTGTATTCCTTTGGCTGGTCTTTGGTTGGCTCATCCAACTCAACCTGGGTCTCAGAGGGCTGAGCACTGTCAAACTGTGCCTCAGTTGTCTCAGAGACTTCAGGCTGTGATACCAGCTCCTCCTTGACTTCAGTTTGGTATTCATCTGGTTGTTGGGAAACTGTCTGTGAAAGCTCAATTTGGATTTCTGTTGGCTGAGCATCGCTTGTCTCAGTCACTTCCACATCTGTGACTTCTGACTGGGTGATCGTCTCTTCGATAGTTTCTGTCTTGTACTCATCACCAGCTTCTTTAGCAGCCTCAGAAAGCTCAACTTGAGTCTCAGAGGGTGTGATATCTTCAGGAATAACTTCAGTTGTGTCAGAAATGTCAGGCTGTTGGACAATTTCCATTGAGATGTCAGTCTTGTATTCTGCAGGCTGTTTCTTTTCTGATTCAGCCAACTCGACTTGAATTTCAGAGGGTGTGACATCTTCAAGAATGACTTCAGTTGTGTCAGTCACATCGGTTTGTTGGACAATTTCCATTGAGATATCAGTCTTGTATTGCTCTGGCTGCTTCTTTTCACCCTCAGCCAATTCAACTTGGATTTCAGAGGGTGTGACATCTTCAAGGACCACCTCAGTTGTGTCAGAAATGTCCGGCTGTTGGACAATTTCCATTGAGATATCCGTCTTATATTCTTCTGGCTGCTTCTTTTCTGATTCAGTCAATTCAAATTGAATTTCAGAAGGTGTGACATCCTCTGGAACCACTTCTGTTGTGTCAGAAATGTCCGGCTGTTGGACAATTTCCATGGAGATATCTGTCTTGTATTCTTCGGGCTGCTTCTTTTCTGATTCAGTCAATTTAAATTGAATTTCAGAGGGTGCGACATCTTCAGGAATAACTTCTGTTGTGTCAGTCACATCGGTTTGTTGGACAATTTCCATTGAGATGTCAGTCTTGTATTCTTCGGGCTGTTTCTTTTCACTCTCAGCCAACTCAACTTGGATGTCTGATGGAACAACCTCATCAGGCACAATCTCAGCTGTTTCGGATACCTCGGGCTGGGTGACATCCTCCTCTACAGCTTCTGTTTTGAATTCTTTTGGTTCTTCTTTGTCCACCTCCACCATCTCAACTTGCACTTCTGAAGGTTGGGCTTCATCGGCTGCAGCTTCAGCTGTGTCCTGAATCTCAGGCTGGACAATGGTTTCTTCTGCCACAGTGGTCTTGTACTCTTCTGGCTGCTCCTTGGATGCTTCCGAGAGTTCAACCACAATGTCCGATGGCTCGACTTCCTCTGTGTCCACTTTGTCTGTGTCTGAAATGTCTGGCTGGGTGACTATTTCCTCTGTTGTCTTAGTCTGGTATTCCTCAGGGTGTTCTTTGACAGCTTCAGCTAGCTCAACTTGAATTTCTTCTTGCTTGAGATCTTCGGCAACAGGCTCAGATGTTTCCGAAATTTCAGGCTGAGTAATGACTTCTTCAGAAACTTCAGTTTTGTATTCTTCTGGCTGTTCTTTTGCTGCTTCAGCTAGCTCAACTTGGATTTCTTCAGGCTTCACATCCACACTCTCAGCTTCCACTGTTTCAGAGATTTCATTCTGTAAGACAGTCTCTTCAGAAATGTCAATTTTAAATTCTGAAAGTTGCTCTTTAGAAGCTTCTGACATTTCCACCTCAATATCTACTGGCTTGATATCCTCAGACTGTGAGACTGTGGTCTCAGAGATGTCCGGCTGGGAAATGGTTTCCTCTACAACCTCAGTTTTGTATTGCTGAGGTTGTTGTTCATCAGCACCAGACAACTCAACCGCAACCTCTGCTGGTTGCACCTCTAGTGTCTCGGTTTCAGTAGTTTCAGAAACATCAGGTTGGGCTATCACCTCCTCAGCTTCGTCTGTTTTATATTCTTTAGGATGGTCCTTAGAAGCTTCAGAGAGGGAAACCGAGATTTCTACGGGTTGGATTTCAGCTGTCTCTGCCTCGGTAGTTTCTGAAATGTCTGGTTGTGAAACAACTTCTAGAGCAATCTCTGTTTTGTACTCTCCTGGCTGCTCTTTCTCAGCCTCTGCATAGTCAACTTGAACCTCCGATGTGTGCACCTCTTCAGTCTCAGTTTCAGTCGTCTCTGAAATGTCGGGCTGGAGGACGATATCTTCCGAGACTTCTGTCTTGTACTCTTCAGGTCGTCCCTCGTCAGCTTTGCCTAGGTCTACTTGGATTTCTGAGGGCTGAGCTTCCTCTGGGACAAACTCTACAGTGTCAGAAATTTGTGGCTGAGAAATGATCTCTTCGGAGATTTCCGTTTTGTATTCCTCAGGCTGCTTCTGATCTGACACAGCCATCTCAATGACAATTTCGGATGTTTTGCCTTCATCCTCTTGGACCTCTGTCACTTCAGACACTTCAGGTTGGCTGATGCTCTCCAGAACAATTTCTGTTTTGTAAGCATCTTGTTCCTGCTCTGATGGTTTTTCAAATTCCATGACAATTTCTGAAGTATGGGCTTCATCAGAGACAGCGTCAGTTACATCTGATATTTCAGGCTGTGTCACAATTTCCTCTGTGACCTCTGTTTTGTATTCACTTGGCATATCCTGGGTAGGCACACCCAAGACAAATTGGATTTCAGTGGATTCTACAGTCTTGGGTGCAGTTTCCTCAACATCAGTGACTTCTTTCACGTCTGGTTGTTCGACCACCACCTCGGTTTTGAAGACTTCTTCTTCTTTCCTGTCAGCCTCTGTGAGTTCAAGAGACAGTTCAGTTGATTCAACCTGCTCTGTGACATTTGTTTCAACTTCAGAAACTTCTGGTTGTGGGACAACTTCCTCCACAGCGTCAACTTTGAAATCAGTCTTCTCCTCCATGACAGAGATCTCTAGGGTCTGGGAAATGTCTTCTGGTTGTGCTTCATCCGTTGGGAGAGATTCTGGGACCTCATATGCAGTCTCCTCTTCAGCAACTTCCTGCTGGGTCTGAATTTGGAACTGAACCTCCTTGACCAGAGCATCAGCAGTGGGAGCTGTCTCTTCTGTCTCAACAGGTGCGTCCAGGGGCTGTTCCTTGATGTCATCAACAACCTCTTCTTCCTCTGGCTGCTGCTCAACCTCAGCTTGCGCTACAGGTTGTGTGCCTGTGATGTCAGGGACTTCTTCTTCAGTCTCTGTCAGCTCTGTGGCGATTTTTTCTTGGAGTTTCTGAATCTCTTCCACAAACTCTTGCGTGTGAGCAGCAACTTCTGTGTCCGAGTCGGGTTTAGGAGAGGAATGCTCATGGGATTTGCTGGAGTAGTTTGAGTCTGAGGCTTCCTCTGTGTCTGGAAGGTACTCGTAAGCTGTGGAGAAATAACACAATGGGGAAAATAAGATTTTGTACTATAAGTACTATATGATTTTGTAAAGTGAATCTTATCACAAACCATAATGGCAACAATTTTCAGAATTCAAAATTCAATATACCTTGTATCAGAAGAAAGTCACTGACATTTTAATGAGAGTGTTGAAAAGACAAACATTACAGCTAAAATAACTTCTGGTAGCTAAGCTCTTTTGTTTGTTGATCTGCATTTATATGGTGAGCACAGCATTCTTTTTTTTCTTTTCTAAATGTATTTCTGTCTTCTTTTTTTTCTCTTTAACTCATTTACTGCGATGCTGATCAGTCGATGCTCGCGAAATTCTATCACTGCGGCGAGCCGACTAGTCAGCTTGGATGTAGCGCATCATAACAACCACTATTATACATCCATACCATCTTTTTTCTTCCAGTCTACCTTACCTAAAGGAAGTAAGAACTCTCCAATTTGAGAAATGTTACTCACAGCTCTTTCGAAAGCTATATTACTTTTCATTTTGCTGCTTTAGTATGAAAAAAACGAAACCATATGGCAAGTCCGAATGTGTGGGACACGGAAAAAAACATATGTCTAGACTGAAAACATATTACGTAGTGAATGAGTTAAGCATAGCATTCTGAACTATAAGTATACAAGTATCTGACTCACATTCCACTTCCAAGAAGGCGCGGGTGACAGCCTCTCCGTGAGGGTTCACAGCGAGACACTTGTATTCTCCAGCATCCTGGGGGAACACTTCGGCAATGAGCAGCGTGCACGAACCACTCTCCATGTCATAGGTCAAGTTGAAGTCCTGGTTCTCGGTGATGATTTTGTCATTATGGAACCACGAAATCTCTGGCGCAGGTTCTGCAGAGACCTATGAAGAAAAAACAGGACAGTCAGAGAAATGAAAGTGTGTATTTTCTTTAGCTTCTGCAGAGACTTATGAAGAAAAAAAGAAAAGAAAAGAAAATGATATATGAAATGCTTTAACTCATTGGAGTACTACTCAAGTCTGAGTGATCCAACTTACTAGAAGAAGAAGAAGGAGAACTCTTTACGGGACAAATTGATTATGGGGTTTTTCGACAAATTGTTTTGGGAACGCTTATTAACAATAGAGGTATAGTAGTAATTTCCAAAGCATGTTATAGGGGGTAGATGAGAGAAAAGGTCTATGGTGTTGTATATTTTTAGAAAGGAAATTGAATAAACTTTCAAAGTCTAGCAAAAAAAGATTGTCGCCGGATGTTCCTTCTTTTGAATAACAAAACAAAAACAAATAGGACAGTTAGAGAAATAAAGTGTGTATTTCATAGTGATTTGGTGGTGAAGTGGTAAGAGCGTATGTGCATAAATTACAAGGGGCGATTCCTCTTCCTAAGAAAGCTTACCTCGCATCTGAATTTGACTTCTTCTCCATCCATCACTTTGAGGGACATGAGACCCCAGGTCCACTCAGGGGCTTTCCCTGTGGTCTCCTCCATAATCTGAAAAATTTGATTAGACAAATTTGACTAGACAAATTTGATTAGAAAAAGGGAAGGACTGAAAACAAATGCACTCAAAATCGTACAAAAAGAACAAAACAATTTCTGTGAAGCAATGAGCACTATATCTGGTTGATCTGGTGGTGAAGTGGTCAGAGCATTGTCCTCACGAGTCAAAGGTCTGGGGTTCGATCCCTGCCAAATGTATGACTCTTTCCTCATCACTATTCACGGTATGAATGACTAGTTAATCAATCTTAAACAAAGGTTCTTCTTCTTCTTCCAATTATGACAGCAGCCTCATATACAGAAGACTTTTGCAATCACGCCGATTATGCTGGTTGATTATGCTGGTGACAGTTAAGCAGAAAAAGTATTAAAGCATTTCTCTAGACTTTAAAGAGAGTTTCGATATTTTAAAAGTGTGATTGTGTTGGTGACATATAAGCAGAAAAAAAACTATTATTTAGATCAAGCAGAAAAAGCATTTCTCTAGACTTTAAACAGAGTTTTGATATTTTCAAAGTGTGATTATGTTGGTGACATTTAAGAAGCAAAAAACAATTATCTAGATCAAACAGAGTTTTGATATATGTGTCCGTACCTGTTCAACAGCTGGAGCTTGTGTCTCAGTGACTTCTTCCTCCTCTGGCTTGACTTGCAGTGTTAAAGCCACCTCCTGCATCTCCTGGGGTTTGCCTTGAATCTGGAAGCTCAGCTCTTCGCGGTGGCTCTCCTGTGCGGTCTCCGTCTCCATGGGTGTCTCCAGCTCCACAACATTGGTGGAGTCAACGGCGACTTCCATCTCTGTGACCTCGCTGCTGTCGGGCTGGACCTGGAAGGAGAACTGGACCTCCTGGGCCTCGATGGGTTGTCCACCAATCTGGAGTTGGATCTCGTCCTTGTGAATCTCCAGAGATTCCTGCGTCTCTGTGACAACACTCGTCTCCTTTGTCTCAACTATGGTTTCGGGTTGAACCACAGCTTCCTCAGACATCTGGACCTGAAGCGTTATCTCTTCAGTCGGGGCCTCTGTGCTCTCTGGCACTTCTCGGGGACCGACGTCCACGGTGATTGTGGATTCCTCCATCTGTGCTGCTTCGTCCACAGGTTCCACTTTGCTCTCTTCTTCCGGAGCTGGGATCTGGGTTTCGAACGTGATCGTTGTCTCTGTCTCGGTGACAGTCGACCTATCCTCAGAAGGCTTTTCGGACACCTCCTCGTCTTCTTTGATTTCAATCTCTACCTTCACTTCGGATGGAACCTCTGATTCCACAGCAGGGATTTCTTCAACAGCAGGGACAAGGATGGTTTCTGTGGTTTCTGTGACATGCTCGTCAATAGGTCTGTCAGTCTCCTTGGGTTTCTCCTCCTCCACAGCTTCAACCTCTGAGGGGACTTGAATGATCATCTGAACCTCTGCTATTTCTGTCTGAGACACATCCTCTGCTGGCTGCTCCACAGCAATGACCATCTCCACTTTTTCAACAGTCTCTTCTTTTTGTTCTGACACGGTCGTGTCCACTTCAGAAGTAGTGAAGCTGATCTCTGTGGTTTCCACTTGGGATGGTACTTCCTCTTGAGTTGGAGCTTCAGGCTCCTCAGTCTCAATGGGCTCAGTTGGGGCTTCTAGTTGTTCCTCGGATTCCTCCACTTCAGTGGCAACAATTGTCATCTCCACAGTCTCTCTCTGAGTCTCAATGGTCTCTTCAAATGGAGCTTTCACTTCTGTCTCCTCCATGTCTACCTCAGCGGGTTCTGTGGGTTGGTCCTCAGTGATTTCCTCCACTTCTGACGTGGTGATTGCCATCTCAATGGTCTCTTTCTGGGCCTGAATCACCTCTTCGGTGGGAGCTTCCACTTGGGTCTCCATAATCTCTTCAGTCTCATCGGCTTTGGGGCCGGAGAGGGCAAAGGTCATCTGGACCTCTTCTCTCTGAGGTTCTGGACCCTTGATCTCGATGGTTTTGGTTTCTTTGACAATGGTGGTTCTCGTCTCTTCAACCGTGTCTTCGGTTGGCCTGGGTGCTTCAGTTCCTGGGATGACAGCCTTCACCTCAATATCGGCTCGGCTCACCTTCTCAATGGGCACGGCGAACTCTTGCATCTGAGGCTCTCTCTGCAGAGTGGACTCCTGGATCTCAACCTCAATCCTCTGAGCCTGGGCTTTGGTGGCCTCCACACTCTCCGTTGTCACGGTGGTGGTGGTTGTCGAGGTCACGGAGATGGGAACCTCCACTTCCTGGAGACCTTGAGTGCTGATCTCGATGGTCTCTGTGTGGGTTTCCTGAGGCGCGGCACTGTCCGTGATAGGGATGGACTTGATTTCCTGAGTCACGGTGCGTGAGACTTCCGTGATGTGATCCACAAAGTCTTCATCGGGCTGCGCCGGGAGCTGGACTCGCAGCTCTAAAGGAGCCAACTCTTCTTCCTTCCTCATGACAATTGAGGAAGTTTGAGTTGTCGGCCCTTCAGTCACATGGGGCTCGTCCACCATGACCTGCTTGGTCATCTGGAGAAAAAACATGGAAACACTCTTTGATATAATAATAATAAGTACATTTCTAATGCGCCCTTTCCCCTCTGTGTGGGCTCAAGGCGCACAATAGTAATGTTTCAACTGGTACATGACAATGTACTACAAATACAATAGCATACACATCAAACTTACAGCACAAAAGTCGTTAGATCAAACTGCTACAGATCAAGACAAACAGTTTTTGATATTCTGCATTCACATTAAAACCTCTAAGGGTGTTAACAAAAATGATCCAAACACTTTGTAATCAGTACAATCTCTCACAGAGCATCTACTACAGACATGCCCTCTTCACAACACATTGAGAAGTCAGACATGGAGGGAGAAGACATCAACGCAAAAAAAACTATGGCAGTCCGGTGGACCTGCAGAGGACAGCCGCCTACGCTATTAGTACTGAGTGATCGAGGATAAGAAGAAGAAGTACAATCTCTTTCTGTGAGTAAGGAAAAAGACTATGGGACTTATCAGTATAAAGTGTAATCAAAACTGTATCTCAAGTGCCAATAAAAGAATCATGATGTATGTAACGAAGGAACAAAGTATGTAACAAAGGAACACAGTATGTAACGAAGGGAGGACCTAACGAGACCAAACAATTCCTACCTGAGTGAAGGTGGATGATTCTTGAACGACTGTTGTGGTTGTGGTGGTGGGCTGTGGAGCTGCTCCGATTTGGAACTCGATGGTTTGCTGTTGAGGTTTGGGCTGAGTTTCAAACTCAATGACTTCCTTCACTTTGGTCTCTTCGGGACCTTCTAACACCTCGTCTTTGGTCAAGTCAATCTCGATGCTCTCTTTGTGCTTGGTCTCCTCAGTCACGATGGTTTCCTCTTCACCTGAGAGAACAAATTGTAGTTTTAACAGTAGAACAGAGAGGAACGAATTCATTCTTAGTCGTATCGCCTGAGAAAAGAAATTGTAGTTTTGAGATAAGATAAGATAATAAATAGACACCTCTAATATTCACAACGCACGGCTATGATATAGTATTCAAATACTTATTTGCATTTTCGCCTTTACTTGAGTAGCTCAAGGCGTTACAATATCACAATGAGAATAACAAAGTAAACATAAGGAGAGTGTTATGAAGCGGACCAAACAGAAACACAAGAAAACTTACTGGTGACAGTGAGATGGCAAGTTGTGATGGTCTCTCCAAACGGGTTGACTGCTATACAAGTGTACTCTCCCTCATCCTCCGGGAAGATCTCCACGATAATTAGAGTGCTTTCCCCTTGCTCCATATTGATCTTGATCTGGAAGTCGTCGTTGGGCTTGATGACACTTCCATTGAAGTACCAAGTTATGGTCGGGGATGGGACGCCAGTGAAGCGAACATTGAGTTCCACTCGTTCGGTATCCTTCACTGTCTTCGGCTTCAGGAGCTCGGTAAATTCTGGGGCTTGACCCTGAACCTCGTCTACTGGAGCTTCTTCTTCCGGCTGAGGTGCTGGCCCAGATTCTTCGGGTTTGTCCATTTGAGGAACAACCTCTTCTTCTTTGGGCATATCCTCTGGCCGGATCTCAATCTCCATGCGTTGAAGAGCTGAAGGGAAAATGGGGTTGAAGAGAAAATAGTTTACATATTATTAATAGAAGTCAATGATGCCATGAGATATTTCCAATGGTAACAAGATTGATTAGATAAGACTGTTCAATTCCTATAACCTTCGCCGTACGTCGTGTTTAACCCTACGATTCCTACGTCGTGGGTGTAATCACACCCGTACGCCAGCAACGATGAATTCTCCCACTATTTGTTAATT
>JAUELK010255875.1:0-15000 GCA_031471215.1 Gastropteron pacificum | reverse complement strand
TTTTGTGAAAAGTTTCAAGGCGATTGATCCACAGTCTCTAGGCCTGTCACAAAAAAAAGCTTGGGTGGTTTTTTTTTCCAATATAGGATTCATGTCTTTTCTCTTCCTTCCCTTTGCCATCGCAGCCTTGATCAACGTGGGTGGGTCCAGCTGTACGTACAGAATGTTCACCAGGACACAGAACCTGGTGTACGTGCACACGTCCATGCAACTTGCCAGGGACAAAAACAACAACAGGCCAAAGTTCCTTTTCTCTCTGCACAGACTGGTCACGTAAGTGGATTAAATATCATTTGGCTTTTTTTGTTTTGTTTTATACAGGGATGGGATTCTTCCGCGGATTTCTGTGGTTTTTACTTTTAATAGGAAAATAGGTGTCCTAGGCCATGCCCCCAGACCCCCCTAGAGTTTAAAGGTTTCTGTTCATATTTCTATTATTTTATAATTATGCAATAACAATATGAATTTATAGAGCAACCTTCCCTTTTATAACCTCAAGGAATTGGACATAAAACCGAAAATGTTATGTGAGACAAAGAGATGCTTGAATAAATGATGCGTATAAATATATTGAATTTGCACTTCTAACATCTGTGTGTAAATCTGTCTTGTTTCCAGGGAAAAGGAGGGCAGGTACCAGATCACCAGGCACCAGCAGGAGTTGCGATGGGTGAAGACCGATCCTTCCATGAAGTATAGCATGAACGATATAGAGCGCACAGTCAAGTGCCTAGAGATGGAGGTGGGCTCGTGCCCCAAAGTCCTCTCTCGTGGAGGCATGCAGGCCAGCCCACTCACTGACAGCTGTTCCGCTGATGGAGGGGACCTCCTCTCCGTAGGTGTGCGCGGCACGTTGAGACGATCCTTGACCACCGGACGTAGCGGTCACACTGCGTCCAGCAGACCTTCGTCCAGGATGTCCCACCAACAGAATGTGGAGTCCGGCACTGGTCAGCAGAAGGGAAACTCCTGCAAGGGCAGCAGCTACCAAGGTGGTGGCTACCAGCCAGAGCCGGGCATGGCCTCCAAGAAGAGTCCGGCCCAGGGCCACATGGCCTACCAGCACTCTGGAGGCAAGCTGGGCGGTGCCGAGACTGGCACCATGGGACCAGGCATGGACGACTTCATGGAGGACTCTGCCTCAGTGCAAGGATCCTTTGTGGACTACCTGTTTGACAATGCCGGTCCTCCTTCTGTACCTGTGATGGAGAACGCGTCCATGATGCCAGGCGTGCCTGGGACAAGGGGGCGAGGGAGAGCGCGAGGCCGGCCCAGGGGAAGTGGGCGAGGCACTCGCGGGACTTCACGGGGAACCAGGGGGCCGAGAGGTCCCAGGAGTCGGGGTAGAGGTCGTGGAAGAGGTGCCAGGGTGGACCAAGTCATCTACACTCCAGACGGAATGGTCGTCAAGCCAGCGAGAGGCCGGGGGTCTCGAGGCCGGCGGGGGCAAGGGGCAGACCACTTGGCGCGCTCCATGAGCAGTGGCGGGGCAGCAGGGGTCATCCCAGAGAGGGGTCACCGGGGCAGCCGAGGCCCTCGAGGGTCCAGCCTTCAGAGGATGTCTTCAGAAGGTGCCCTGCCTTTAGGTCCGGCACCCTTGCAGCGTATCCAGTCTGAGGAGAGTCTGGTGTTCCAGCCCATGGAAGGTTTGGACATGCTGGACCCCGCAGACCTCCTGGTGGGATCCTCCTGGCCGCAGACTGAGCAGATCTCCCCGGCCAGCAGCCAGCCAGGAGATCTGTGGCCTCCACAGATTGGAAACATGGGGAGGGACGGTGGGAGGGGCTCCACCAGGGACCCGCCTCGGCCCTACCTAGGCCAGCAGGGCCCCTCCTCACAGTCGCTGGACTTTCTCGGGGGCCCAGAGGATGAGAGTCCGGACTTCTCCATCCTCGGGAACTTGCTCAAAGGCTCAAAGTCTCCCGGCGGCGGGGGAGGGGACAGGCAGGGAAAGTCTCCGGGCTCCACTTCCAGTTTTCCAGACTCCATGATGTCTTCTGACATGTTCCCCCCACCCACCACGGTGGTCAAAGGTAAGGACTATTTTGTGTCACATTACAGCTTCTTTTTTTTCTTCTTCTGCCATTGCAACAAGTATTGAAAACAATGAAATATGGTGTTCTAACTGGTTTGGTTACCATGCTTGTAGACGGAATTTAACTTTTTGAATTTCTAGATTATCTCTTCAAGTTGTTTTTTAATGGATTGTTATAGATGTCAACCCATGGAAACCTGCTACTAATAAAATCCAACTATTTTTGCTTATATCTCAGAACTGCTCGAAGCTCCAAGTAGGCGGTTTTACCTGGCCAGTGCATATTTTGTTTACTATTGTCTTCTTTTTGATGTGTTCATTATCTTATTATTATCTGTCATATGTTATTGTATTCTTCATTATTTCCTCTTATCTGTTTGTGTGTAGAAGAAATCATCAGTGTGCCCAGTGGACGACCCTACAACCCACAGGACAATGCGGGGGACTCAATGGACCTGGCGGCCTCGGAACATTCTCAAGGTAAGACCTCCTGGAAGAAGAAGAAGAAAAATTTGAAGGCCCTCCAGTCCCAGGTTGCAGAGCTAGGCTGCCATGGCTCTGTAGGTCTATTAAGACCACTTGAAGAGTGAAGAACTCATACCTTGTGCCTGATAGCAGCAACAACTATGGGGTCTGATTTATCAAAAGACTTCATCCGGAATGGTTAACACGTTGGGTTAATGCTTTTAGTTTGAATCCTTCCAGGGGTATTCTTGACATGAGCTGTGTGGGCAGCTTATAGAGCTGTCCACCCCTGTCCTATCAGACTTTATTTATTTATTTATTTGCATTTTCGCCTTTACTTGAGTAGTTCAAGGCGTTACAATATCGCAATGAGAATAATAAAGTAAATACATGTCATTCATTCACAAACAACATGATGTAAAATACTTAATTTTTACGCAGAAAGTAGAGAATACTTTTACACCATGTAGCCTAAAACATTAAGTGGGTATTAAAAATGTTAGCAATTTACAGAGATATAGATGTATATAGACAGATAGTATGATATTGCTATACATTGATTTGAAAATGTTAAAAAATCACAGGAGTTACGTATATCAGAGATTGTGAAATGGTAGGTCCCACGTCTTGTAGGACCGAATTGTGCTGCTTGGGATGTGAAATTCAACACTCAAACAGAAGAGTGCTTAATATGCAGATTTCTGACACAATACTATTCTCTTGTCTCTTAAAATTCGGACCCATCCTTCACCTCCTCCTCCATTTCGTAAAACTAGTCTAAACGGTTAAACGTTGGATTAGCGAATTTTGTCTCCAAATTGGGGACCCGGGTTCAAATTTCAGTGGGGGCATTCTGAACATATCTCTTGTGGGCAGTTTCCACGGCTGTCCACCCCAGTCCAATAGGAGACGGACATCAAAACGTAGGTTCTATCTCTGATAGGATCTGGTCTGGAGGGGTCTTGTGACTGCATTGCACAATTGCATGAACAAGGGGCCAATTTGAATAGACTGCAATGGCTCTGTAGGTCTATTAAACCACTTAAAAAACAACCTCTGATATGATCTAAAAAGTGTCGCTATGGGTGTAAAACTCAAAAGTTTTAAAAATGCCATGTTTCCTTCCCCAGCAGGCTCTAAGAGTGTGTCTGAGAAGCGGGTGTACCAAGCCCAGCTGCGCCAACAGCACCGCACCCTGGGCCAGTCCTTGGTGAGCCAGGACCGTCTACTACACCAGCTGGAGACCAACCTGAGCCAGGCCAACGCCACACACTCTGAGGCTGACTACGCACGCCTGCAGGCACAGCTGGAGTTCATCAAGGTACCCCAACCCTCATTTCATCAGGGATGTGATGTTGATCTAGTCCAACATGTGCGGTAGTATTATACTCCTTTACATGTACTATGTTTATTGTATTGCTAACAAACGGCTCATACCAAATTTCCATGATTGGATCAATAAAGTGTATCTTAACCTTATCTTGCCCACGTGCAGCCTCTTGAAATAGATGTGCCAGTTAGAATACTGGTTTAGTTCACACCAAGGCAGACTATGTTTTTTTTCAATCATTCAACTTACATGCAATGAAACATTGTCCAATATCAGATGTTGATAGCTTGATTCTTTAGATTTCATAGAGAATATAGCTAATACGCTAATTCTCGTTGCTGTCGCTGTGTGTGTGCATGCTAACCAAGAGGATTAGAAGTGGAGAGATAAAGAGATAAGTATATCAGTCTCCTGACCGTACTCACTGTATGGTTTGCTTATCTGTCACATTCATGTACAATTATTTCAGTTTGTGCTCCCTCAGGCAAAGATACTTCAATCAAACTTTATAGTATTTGAGATTTTGCATATGAAGAAGTTATGAGCCCTGAATGCCTTATTAATTTACAATATCATATCCATTAGACTCACCCAATTTGTTTACCTCTTTCAGGCAAGCAAAGCTCGCCAAGAGAAAGAATTGGCAGAGCTTGAATCTCAAGTCAGACAGCAGCAGTTTCAACAGCAACATCAACAACAACAACAGCAGCAGCAGCAACAACAACGACAGCCCACACAGCAACAGCAGCAGCAGCAGCAGCAGCAACCACAACAGCCACCACCACCGCCACCAGCATCAGCCAGCGATGTCCAGCGCCATCGACTGACCTCCCCTGTCCCCCCTCGCCGCATGGCCATCGTCCCCCCAATCCAGCGCCAGAATATAGAGGGTGAGGCTCCCAAGCCATTTACAGACCCCAACAAGCCATTCGCAGACTCCAACAAGCCATTCACAGACCCCAGCAAGCCATTCACAGACTCCAGCAAGCCCGAGAAGGTCCCAGAACCCCTCAGCAGTCCGTCGGCTCCGAAGAAAAGTCGTAATAAATCCCCCTCCCCCCACGGGCAGTCCAACTCTGCCTACAGCCTCCACCACCACCATCACCACCACCACCACTACCACCACCACCCACTCCAGGACAAGGGGTCGGCGGGAGGTTTGGACGCACCCAACGGACCCCCATACCCCCCCCTGGCCCCCGGGTCGGGCAATCAGACATCCCTAGTGTCCCCCATTATATGTGATACGTCGCCCGTCTCGGTGGATGAGTCTTGTGCTAGTGATACGTCCTCAGGCTACCATAGTTTGTCCATGGAAGGGAAGCAGGCCAGCAAAGCTCACCTCATTGGGGACGTCCATATGTCGCCCCGGACAGGAGCCAAGTCTCCAGATATCTCGTCTACGTCTCATAATGTTTCGCCACATACCTAGACATTATCTACATCCCATAGTGTGTTATCACATACCTAGACACTATCCAGACACACAATGTGTCAGCACATACCTAGACACTATCCACCTCAAACAATGTGTTGACACATACCTAACACTATCCACCTCGCACAATGTGTCACAACACACATGAACACTATCCAGACACACAATGTGTCACCACATACCTAGACACTATCCACATGTGTCAACTCACACATTAACACTATCCACCTCACAATGCGTCACCACACACCTAAACACTCCAGGATCTGGATCAGTACACATGGAGCTGTTCTTTCACAAGCTGTGTATAGAACTCAGCGGATATGGATAGATCTACAAAGCTCAAAGACTGCACGGCGCCAGGATCGATGTATTGGGGAGTCGATTCATCGCAGCTTAGCTTTTTAATTTTAATCTGTGTATAACCCTAACTGTGCATCCCCACCTGTCACCTATCAACAGCACTACTGTGTTTGTTGTGCCCTGAATTTCTTCAGACCAAGCAGTATAGACACAGATGTAGACCACAAACATAAGCTCAGCAGATTTTAGATATCAGTCTTTGCACGCTTTAAATCTTGAGAATTTTATAAAATAGTGACATAAAAACTTACAAAGACCCTTTACCTGATAGAAATAAAGTAACGAACTGAATATTATCAGCAGTATCAGCTATCACCAAGCAGCATTCACTTGGGAACAAAACCACATGCTATACACCTTTGGTCATTTACTGGATTGCCTTACACACATCACACATTGTAATGACACAGCACATCACACCTTGAATAGACTTGAAATGGCACACATTCTCCTCCTCCTCATCAGACCCCCAAACTGCTCACACCACCTCACAGCATTTGGTGTCTCAATCAGAACGGACCAAGGCATTTGTTTCTCTCACCACAGTGGCTCTTTGTTTTGCGTGTAACAAGTCTCAATCCTAATCTACTACTACATAACCGCTCTGGAAAAAACAATGTCGTTAGATAGTACGACAAAATAATTCCCTGGCAGCGATATTACCACATGGCATTGAGCAAAAGGGCAAAAGTTTGACAGTCACCGGACAAGAAGAAGAAGTCCCTCTGCATCAGACAAGATGATAAGAACCTGTTTTGTGACTGGATCTATGTACGACGAGTATCTTTCATCAAAGGTTTCAGTGTGATTTGTGTTGTGGGTTGATCATTTGTTCTCTTGTAGACTCCTAAAGACTACACATATGATGGATTTGCCTGTTGTTAGTTCTTGTAGTGATTCATCTCTGGAATAGTTTTGTGCCATTCTTCTGACCAAGCTTTTAGTTTTGTACCATGAGTGTTCATTTGGTTCTATTCGTGAGAGTTCTCTTTCATCATACAATGTACAGTGTCATTAATTTTCTGCTTCTAGCATTACTAGTGAGATGCTAGTGTGTTAAAGATTTCTTAGATGTTAAGACAGTAGTGTGTTAAAGATGCATATGGCATTCAGACAACTTGTTAAAAATGCTCAAGTCATTATGACAGTAGTGTGTCAAGAAGCCATAGGCCTTACAGCAATAGTGCCAGCTGAGGATGCCTGTGTTGTAGATTGCATAAACAAACTGAAAATTGCCAAGGTTTTTAGATATTGTGTAGAATTTAACTATCTAGTTAGGATCTTTTTGTAGCAGTGTTTTTAGAGCTTTTGTACAGTCTTGGTTTAACTATTTAGTATTTTTTTATACCTTGAGATCACATTTCTGACATCTGTTCAATATTTCACTTGTTGCTAACTGCCATATTTTGTGAAAACATTTTTTGAGTTATAGATTTAGTTATTAATACATAAACTTTGATACAATAGTCACATGCTCGCCTCTCTCTTCCACTTCGATCATCTCATTTTGTATGTAACTTCCACATTTCTTGAATTCCACTGCACTCTTTATAATTTAAACACACACAATCTGGCAGCTATAAATCTCTTCATAATTCTTCAGCCTTGAATGGAATCATAGTTACATAACAAAAATGTCTTGGAGGGTTCCATATCACCCTCAGAGAGTACTTGGCCTGTCTCTGCGAAGATAGGGAGGTCAGAAAAGACTGTTGGAAAAGCCAAGAGCTATCACATGTAATGAGATTTGAAAGACAAGTTTCATTACTATTGATTGGCATCCCTCCATCTCGAAAAAACAATTGTAGGATTTGCCATAAAAGTTGAATTTGTTGGTACATGTGGTATTATAATACTTGTGGAAAACTCTTATAAAAGTACTGTTCAACTTTGAAATGTCCAATGCAATCATGCTTTTTTTTATACCATGTGGTGACAAAATTTGGTTTTCTGTCCAAAGTTACAAAAAAAGAAATTTGTTAAAAGTGCCATAACCCGCCCATCCTGCTTACAGTCCCGAACTGCTCTATGACGTCTATGTGGCCATTTGAAGGCAGCAAACATATCAGAAGACATGTGACATGTGACTGATTCACCCCACTCACTCTGCCATGCCGTATCCCTCTCTAGAGCCTTGCCTCATGTGCTGGTATATCCTTCGCAAAACTATGAATGAGTACATTCACATTTCAGAAAGTGAGTGAAAAATAAAAAATCTTCACATTCTTAAATGAATGAAATGATAACACATTTTTTTATCTACAACTGAAGCACCGACAAGCTTAGTGAAATGTAATATGTTACAGCACATTTAAAAACACAAAGTGAAGTGTTTTAAAGTAATTTTTACTAGTGAAAGGTGGAGAATCATCAAATCACTCACTCAATTATTTCAAAGAAATGGCTGACGATGTAACGTCATGGATATGTCACAGTCTGAGTCAATGGCTTTTACCATGATGTATCTTTCTGACATTGGCAGCTGACTAATACAAGATTGCATTACGCTAAGAACATGTCGTCTTCGGATTCGAAGGACTACCACCACCACACCAAGAACTGCATTTATGTCATTTGAGAGGAGCTTTAAAAAAAACAAAGCTCAGAGCTTTGTGTTTCAGATCTAGCCAACCTAGGTTCTGAGTATTGTATAGAACATTTTAAAAGTGAGTGAGTTTGATTATTCCTTTGGCCTGAAGGTGTCTTGAACACATAGTTTGTGCAATAGGGAACGTGGACATCTCTACGCAATCAGTCAAGGCTATCTGCAGAACTAACATTCTGGTTTTGGCTTTTGTACCTACGTCTTTTCTACACAATTACCTTTTTCTATCTGATTGTATCAAATCAAGGATTTGTTCATGTTTGTTCGTAATTTGAGTATACAAAATCTTTGTTCCTTTACATTTCCACACCCAGCTTGTAAATCATTCACTTTAAGTCTACTACTTCTTTGAGTTTCCAAAGTAGAGGGAACATCAATGTACATTATTGAGTTCAAAGCTATCTTCACATGTTCAAGGCATTTACTGGAAGACAAAAAAGTTACATGATTATAGGATTAGCAGGAACAGCAACAGTAACCTTGGCAACAACTATTGTATGCTCTTCATGATATCTTGATTGACTTAAAGTGTTAGTGCTGCTCGAGACGGGATCAAATATTACATAATATGACACACCTGGAAAAGTTTGGGGGGAGGGGAAGGGCGTTTATTTTTCTTTCTTTCCTTTTTTTCATCTGTCCGTGAAGAGAATACAAAAATACTGATACGCTTTATGTGACACAGCCTTCTGTTAGATCTTATTATCTTTGCTGCTTATGATTAGGTCATCATTGATGAACTTTTCTTGTCAAGCTTCTACAGCGATGAATTCCTCGTTTTATTATGAATGGTGCTTCTCTGTGTCCACAACATGGTACACAAGAGCCTTTAAACATGTTTTCATACAGGAAAGGGCATTTCATTATGCTTGAGGCAACTTGGAACTGTCACAATGGAGACTGAATTATACCATAGTTTACAATATCAGAATTCAGGACATGGAGAAGGAAGAAGATGTTCAAGTTCAAGTTACATTATTATAGGCTTTTCAGCCAATACAACAGAAACAGATTGAACCAAGCCAATGCAATTGTGGTATCACACACACACACACACACACACACACACACACACACACACACACACACACACACACACACACACACACACACAAAAGTACATCTGCCCTCAGCTACAGCATAACAAACACACACATACACACACACTCGCATGAAATTCTTGAAATACACAGCACAATCCATGTGATGCTTACTTTGTGTTGAGAAGAACTATGCCTGTGGTTGATCTATTTCTCTGCTCACATATCCATGAAAGCATTGGGAGTCGGACTCCTTAGAACTGTCACAGTTTACATTATCAGAATTCTGGGAATGGGGAACGAAGAAAAAGAAGAATTCTTGAAATACACAGCACAATCCATGTGATGCTTACTTTGTGTTGAGAAGAACTATGCCTGATCTATTTCTCTGCTCACATATCCACGAAAGCATTGGGAGTCAGACTGGTCTGCCCAACTTTGGTGCCTTGGCATCATCATCATTGTACATATACCAGTGCGCACTTAGCGCCGACTACCTTGTCTCTGGACCCGTCTTGTTGTTACAAAACTACTGTTCTCATTGTTACAAGTACAAACTTCAATTTTGTATCATACAATTGTTTCACAACGCATGCATTCTTGTGTTACGAGAAGTGTACACTTCGTCATGTAGGGCTGGTTAACCCAAATGTTATACAAAATGAGTGCATTCTGTTTCCTCAACGATGGCCGCGGACGCCTACGTTTATTGATATTGCATTATTCATTATTACATAATTATCATTGTTACATCACGATGGCTGTTTTGGGGGGGTTGTCTTTTGTTTTGTTTTTTCCGATCAATGTTTGATAATGTCAGTTTGCTTGTTATGTATGTAATGATGTATGACTTTATCCATTGTTTCTTTCTCCTCGCACCATGCCAATGTTATTATCTCAATGTTTGGGTTTGCATGATGATACTACCCTCGTGAGTCAGTGATTCTTACTACAAGCACAGCCGTGTTGTGCTGCTGCATGATCCTCCATTCTGTGTTGTGTAAGACTTTTGATCTCAGCCAGGCACTGTGACTGTGACTATTTGGGGAGATTACATCATCCCATGGGCGTTATTTTTTTCAGGGGTTTCCCGGATCTCCGGGTTGTCGTGGTCCGACGGGGATGTTTTCCGGGTTTGCTTTAGTTAGAAAATATGTTACACCGATTCATCAACTAAGTCCGTAGTCCGACAGATTTCATGGTTTGGGGGAAATGTTCAAATGTTCCTTTGAGGGGTGTGAACAGTTTCCAGTACCAACTGTGCTACATCCTCTTGTTTCTCCATGCCCATCTCATTCAAAGGATTTTTATCATACACTTGTTTGAATGAAAGATGAAGAAGACAAAAAATTAAGAATCCTTTTGTGCGAATGATTTTAGAATGGTATTGAAATATCTCTTTCGAAATATGGTGTCATTTTTTATATTAAAATAAAAATCTTTACGGAAAGTTGCCTACAATAGCAAACAAAATGATTTTAGCACCATGAATGAAATTAAGAGAATCTTTTCCTTGATTTAATGACTTAATAGTAATAATAATAATGAAGATTAATCCCCATTTCAATGACACTCATAGGAAAAAACAGACGTTATAACTTTAACGGAAGAAGGAATGGATACACTGAAAGATGTTTTCTAATTGTGATGAAGCAGTATATGAGGAGGAAGTGCAGGTTTCAGTTTAAAGCTGACCTAAGTGAGCCACTGAGAGTTGTGGGGGTTTTCCCTGTGTTTGGGGATTGACCTTTGACCTGTTTTTGTGTATGACGACCAGAAATGGCTGTGGATGTTACTCAGCATTCTACTTGTTGATGTTGGCATGGAATTTTTTTTCTACTCTATTGTTGTACATTCGTGTAGCTCATACTGTACTATGACTTCTTGTTCATGAGACGTGGTATTATTTCCTGGAAGAAAAAACAAAACAAACAAATAAATGAATGAACTGATGATGTGACATGTGATTCGAGACCTTTTCTAAAAACTGATTCCTTCACATTACAACGTCATAATTTACTACACTACTGTTAATTCTCATGGTTTATGTTCATTGAAAAATCTGAATTAATGCTCATATCTCATGTGATTTTTTTTTTTTTTTTTTAAATCTTTTCTGAATTCTTGTAAATTACATTTCTCTGATGAAACATGAAATTCCTGATATCGCAGATGAGGATAGGGCTGGTTGTTAAATACTAGGAAGAAATAAAAGCAAAGAAGAAAAAGGAATTGAACATTGTTTAATAAGGAAAGAAAAAACAAAAACAAATAAAATAAAGGCATTGGACATTGCTGGGTTCATTAATGATTAATGGTTCCAGGCTCCAGGCAGCTGTGTGAAACATAGACCAAAAGCCTGTCTCAGACACAAATCATACATATGGAGGAATTTGATGCTGGCCTTACAGTTTGTCCATGATGTTGGACTTTAAAAATGAAAAGAGTATTTGGCCCTCTATGGGTAGTTCCACAATGAATCGAGAGATGTGAGGCAAATCAAATGGTTACTTTGGTATTAAAGCTGGTCAAGCAAGTTGTAACATGTTGGAATGGCATGTTGCCCTTATGCTGGAGTTTTGTTGTTGTTGTTGTGATCAGGCACAAGTTATGAGTTATTCACTCTTCAAGTGGTCAAATAGACCTACAGAGCCATGGCAGCCTAGCTCTGCAACCCGATACTGGAAGGCCTTCAAATTGGCCCCTTGTTCATGCAATTGTGCAATAAGGTCACAAGACCCCTCTGGACCAGATACAACATTCTTAAAAAAGCCATACTTCTTTTCATTTTTTTCTTTCTTTCTCTCTTTTTTGCTGTTATTTACAAATTCTTCCAAACTTGTTGGTCGTCATTAAATTGTTTTAACTCGTACAGTATTAGAGAAACGAAAGATAACATATGCTTGGAATACGTAAGTACAGAAACAATACAAACATCGAGTGCATCATATTCTCATCCGTGCTAACTAAGTCATTGTATTGGCCAATTATTAACCTTCACTTCTTTGCCCGTATAAACAGCACAGGGTGCCCCGAAAAAAATAACATCCAGAAATCTAGAAATGAAAATGAGAAAAAATATAATGAAAAAGTTTCAATATGCTCTGTATTAGTGAACAAGAAATGGTTCGTATAATGGACAGCATTTATATAGCGCTTTTCCTCGCTCTACAGCAAGCTCAAAGCGCTTTGAGACTTATGAGAGTATGGCAGACTTGTGCATCTATTCTATCTTGGTATTCCATAATGTGTATTGTTTCTGACACTGTTTTTTGCATTGTTCATAGATTGTTCATAGATCATCTTTGTTGTCACATTCTTTCATCTCTGGGATCTCGTTGGAATAACTAACACACACTGAATCACAATAGTACTGTGTTCTTCTCTGTACTGTTACTGGTTTTCATTACATTGTTACTTTTATTGTTTTTCATTACATTGTATTGCTTTTCATTATATTGTATTGTTTGACATTATATTGTTCTGTTTGAAATCACATTGTACTGTTAGACATTACATTGTAATGTTTTTCATTACATTGTATTGTTAGACATCACATTGTGCTGTTTTGCATTACATTGGACAGTCAAATTACTACCTTTCATTATGTGGTGTTGATTTCGTCTTACTGTCACACTGAAACATTTAACTGTTTTATTACATTGTTACATGACGTACTGATATTGCATTACATTGTATTGTACTTCATTACTTTGTACGGTCATACTTTACATTGTACTCGTGTTACCTTACATTGTACTGTCATATTTCTACTACTACATCACTATGTATGGTATTACTTTGAACTGTATAACACAGAAATGTAACACATTACATTGACCTGTGTTAACATTATGACATTTCCCAGTTCTATGTGCTATTACAATGTACTGTAACACTTTATTTCATACAGTCATATTACTTTACATTGTTGCCATTACATCACATTTCACCATCTGACATTTTGTTGATATCATTAAAGCCCCCGGCCCAGCCCCCGAAAAAAACCCAAACCCCACTCACGAGAAAATGAAACTTCAAATAATTGCTCATAATGTTACTACTGTTTCTTTTGTATTGTATTGCTTTGTTTTGTTGTTTAATTATTTTGCTCTTGTTTCTGTTTTTTGGGTTTTTATTGCTGTTACCTTTGTATTATAATCAGTTGTTATAATGAGATGTGCCATTCTGTTACTACATGAGTACTACAATGACGGTGTATATAGGCCGTGTAGCAGATTATGCTTCTTTGTCTCCTATGATGAAAGAAAAACTGACTCTTGTACATTCATTGTTGTCCATGCCTCTCTATCTCTCTCACTCACTCAATGAGACCCTTGTGGTCAGAACTAAAGTATCTGCTTTTAACAGTAAGAAGAAGAAGAAGAAGAAAAAGGAGAGAAGAGAAGGAGAAAAAATGAAAGAAATACAGTTTACTATATATACTTTCTCTCTTATCTTTTATGTCTCCTCTCTCTCTGTCTCTGTCTCTCTCTCTCTCTCTCTCTGTCTCTCTCTTTCTCTCTCTCTCTCTTTCTCTATCCCTTTCTCTCTCTCTCTCTCTCTCTCTCTCTCTTGAGTTGTCATGATATAGAGATTGGAACCTACGTCTGTTTGTTCATGTAGTTCTTTTTTTTTCATAATTCTATTTTTACTATTCCTCGCGTTGGCCACCGTTATGTAGTGGACGTTGGTTCGTTTCCGTATTGTTATGGCAACCGGTTCCTGTTTTTATGGTTGCCATGGTGATGTAAGATATGTACTCTTTGAGTACATGTAGTTCTTGTCAATGCATGTCGTTGTTGTTGCTATTTCTTCGTGGAGGTTGGTTCGTTTCCTAGTTGCTCTTATTTTCTTATACATCTTTTTATGGCAACCGGTTCCTGTTTTTATGGTTGCCATGGTGATATAAGATACGTACTCTTTGTGTACATGTAGTTCTTGTCAATTTATGTTGTTGTTGTTTTTTCGTGGAGGTTGGGCGGTGGCAATGGTGACCATATCTGGCTGTGTTTGCACCTGGGTTTTTGTCTTTGTAATGGCATTCACCTGTTGTTATCGGACCTTTATTTGGGTGCTTATACAGATGCAGACCAGCTGAGGAATACCTCAAAATACTATTACAACATGGCATTGGGCCGAAGAGCAATGTGGTAGTGGTGGAGGTGGTGGTGGTATTGGTTGTACTGTAATGGCGTTCTTCTTCATTGGTGGTATTGGTGGTTTTGATAGTATTCGTGGTAATGGTGGTATTTGTGGTATTGATGGTATTGATGGTATTGGTGGTGGTATTGATGGTGGTGGTGGTGTTGATGGTATCGGTCGTATTGGTGGTAATATTGGTGGTGATGGTGGTGATGGTGGTGGTATTGATGGCATTGGTGGTGATATTGGTGGTGATGATGGTGATGGTGGTGATATTGATGGTATTGGTGGTGGTCTTGGTGGTGATGTTGGTGGTGATGTTGGTGATGGTGGTGGTGGTTACTGCAGTTGTTTATATTCATGTATGTGTTGTCATTGCCGCTGATGTCCATGGACATAGACATATCCATACTTAGTTTTGATGCTGTCGAATGTCTATGTTCATTGTCATTGTGTGTGTGTGTGTTTATGTTTGTGTGTGTGAGTGTGTATGTGTGCGTGCGTGTGTGTGTGCGTGTGTGTGTGTGTGTGTGTGTGTGTGTGTGTGTGTGTGTGTGTGTGTGTGTGTGTGTGTGTGTG
>JAUELK010255764.1:0-10401 GCA_031471215.1 Gastropteron pacificum | reverse complement strand
CTACACACAGCTGTTTGTTCTGGTCTAATGAGTTAGGGGAAAGGGGATACTTCTTGTCTATGTTTATTGTGAAGTCTTGATTCTTCAAATATGTTACGTTCACTCACAGCTAGGCAAGTAAAAATATACATATATTATTATATATACACAATATTTTATAGATATAATACGATAAGTTTTATAATTCACATTGATTTTATGAAAATGTGTGTGCTTTTGTACATGACATAGGTTGTACCTGAGAGATATGCTTTAACACATAAGCCTTGACCGTTTCATCTTCCTTGTATGCCTACCATCAACTTGGATAGAGCCACGCCTTTTTACTGTTTATACACATAGTGCTATTCTATAAACTTATATTTTGTGAGTGAATACAAGAATCTTGTGAGGGACCCAGGTTCAAATCCTGATGAGGCCATTCTGAACATGGATCGTAGGGGCAGCTTTCATGGCTGTACACCCCCGTCCTATTGGGAGACGGATGTGAAAATGAAGTTCCCACCTGTTGTATGATCTCAAAAGTATCCCTAGGGCTGTAAGTGTAATACTCAAACTGAAACTAAAAAAAAGAAACTTTGCACTCGCAGTCAAAAAAGTTGCAAGGTGAAAAAAAATGGATTGCCTCTTGGAGGTAAAACACTACAGTGTACATATACTATCAAATTCCTGCCCCTTGATGTTATTCTCAAAGAAAATTCTACTAAACGCTAAGTACCAAGAGAGTAGTCAGTAATGGAGTCCAAATCCCTTTAGATTTGTTAAAGTTTCATATACACTCTTAAAATAAAAATTATTTTTCAGAGGATTACATTTTCAATATAGGCTTTCTTTCCCATTCACATTTTTCATTCAAATTGTAAACTGTCAAAGATACATTGTATGTGTATCAGCATCATTTGTATGCCTATAACTATATGACCTCATGTTCTGTGTACTTGTGCATGTTTTAAATCTTTTCATTGAAAACATTGAAATGTCTGTGATACATAGAGGAAGAAAGTACAAAAAATAAACAAAAATCCTTCAAAGTTTGTTAGGGTTTCTTTTATTTCATTCAAAGGGAAAATGTAATAACAATAACAGTATAATTCGTAACACAAATCAACATTTGTATAAACAAAACAATTGAAATAAATAAATGTGTGAAACGGATTTTCTAACATTCATGCTAATTTGTCATCGTTTAATTTAGGGAGCTGAAGGAATGTCATACACATTAAGACAACTTGCAGAGTGACTGTTCCATAATAAAGTACAGTTAAGAAAAGACTAAGCAACAATTACGTGTCCAAATGGTAGTAAGTGTTGATTTACAAATATACTGTCAAAGCAATAATATGTTATGGTTGCATTTCAAGGAAGTGCCAAGGAAATAGTGAACTTTGCTCGACAAAGCACTGTGCCTAAGAGAATGATGTAGTCTATGTACTTACCAAATTGAGTGACTACAGGAATAAGAAGTACAATACTTGGCTACTGTGAATATCATTATCAAATAATACCATTAGATACTGTGTACAACAATCATAAGAAAACAATGCTTGTGACACTATTTTAGTACATGTACCTACATGTGTGATGTATACATGTATACACCTACAGTGCAGGTATTTAAAAAGAACAGTAAAGAAAAACTCATAAACAATACAAGAGTACAACTACAGTATGTGTATTTAAAAAGAACAGCGTCGTTTTAATTCTGTGCTAACTCAAAGCTTTGCCAACACTCATTTGATACACATTCCTTAAAAACAAAATAATATATATACAGAGACTATACTGTTTTTATATCTTGGTCAATTTACTTGAGTTAGATCAAAACTTCAAAAGCACAAAAAGATTAGAATCCGTGATCAAGTCAGCTTGATAGCTACTACATTACAACAAAATGTGGAGAAAATGTCCAATAGAGGAAACTCATAATAATCCTTTTTTTCATAGTTTAGACACTATTGACCACATAGGACTTTTCTTGTTAAACTTACAGCTTTAGAAAAACAAAATTGTTTTCTTTAAGTATGGAAGCTATGAATGAAATTCATTACAAATCATTTATGAGATCAGGGAAAGGGAAATAGAAAAATCTGAGCACACAGGGTTCATAAAGAAACAAAGAAAAAGAAGACAATTAAACAACAAAATTATTAAAAGGAGAAGAAAACTGAAGGAGAAACAAAAAAGCTTTCAATATCAACCGAACACACATCCTCAATTACGGCTATTCGAATTTTGAAAATAAATCTTTCATTGGCCTTTGACAGAAATATGTTGGTCAGTTCATATAGGCCTACACACTAAAAATACCATTCTCATTTTCAAACAGTGCCAACAACAAGAAAATATCCAAGGCCTTGCATGCCTTCCATTTCCAAGGATAAGCGTCAGGATTCAAAAATATTACTACAAAAAACAGAAGAGCGTCCGTAGACATTTCAAAAGGCACTTTCAACGGATCTCCACAACTGCTTTACAAACATGAACATAACTACGACTATTCTTTGTGCGATCTCAAACACTGTTGCCACCACTTTAATACATCATCCACCCGTAAAGTAAAACATTGGCTTAACCTTACCAGACAGAGGAACTGAATTGTTGGCACATCCGTTACAGTTACAGTGCATAAATATGTTGGTTCAGGGCTTCAGCTCTGGTAGGGTTATTCCTTGAGGAAGTGCAGGATGTTCTGGTCAAACCATTCCTCAGTGAACTGGAGGTGGTCAGTGGGGGACGACAGGAAGAACAGACGGCCGCCTTCATTCATCACCTTCAGACCCAGCAAGTCCTGGATGGATGAACAAATACAAGGAATCTTGATGATAAATCAACACACTCTATAGCACCCTGGAACAACTTAAAGAAAACATTCACCCACTATTACATGGCATTGGGCCGAAGGGCAAAAGCTCAAAGGCTGCTAGACTAGAAGAAGAAGAAGAATATCAAAGAGACAAAGCGCTGTACAAATCGGCTATTATTATTATTATTATTATTATTATTATTATTATTATTATTATATTAATAAAATTGTACCAAATACACTTGTATTCACTACGACTTCTACTGAGACTTACAAAAGACCCAAAATAGAACAGACGGTTGCCTTCATTTATCTCCTTCAAACTAAACAAGTTCTGGAAATTAGATTTTTTTTAAAGAGATAATAACAATAGCAGATTATAATAATAGAAATGTATCAACCACACGTCTGCCACTACCACTACTTCTACAACTAGCAAAAGACAACAGGAAGCTTGTAAGTAAGATTGCCACTGTTCACCTGTTTTAGACCCAAAAAAGTTCCAACATGAAAAACAACAAATTGGACACATAATCATAAAAATATGGTTAGCGTACTACTACTACTACAACTACTAATACTAGTGAAAGACAGCCGGAAGAAGTGACTTACCAAATCCTGGAAATACCATGACAAATGATGACAACATTGGCAATAAAACAAAGCAAGTTGAAAAAAAAACAAGCAACACAAGTTACCTTCTGGTAGAGAGCACTCTGCGTCATGTTGTAGAGCTCAGTTCCAGAGCCTGCTTTGTAGAAACCAAACCACTGAAACAAACAACAATTATATATGGTATATTTCCTCAGTAGATCTTGATAACATATAGTCAATTATATAACCAATCTATAGATAACTGCATTCCTTACTCTTTTCTTTATTACCTCCTATGCCGAAGCCTAAATTAATCACCTGATGGACTTAAAAAAAGAATAACAATCCAAAACAACAGCGTGCAGTGCACATGTGAACATCGACAGCTCCACACACGGGTCCAATTAACTTCAAGAAACAATTCTATCCAACGCACTAAATTCTGCTTCTATGGTCTCTTACTTTTTTCCATTTTTCCCCCCTTGGCCTTCCTATCAATTGACCCTGGTTGGTTAGCTGTTAGTCATAGATACATGTATATGCATATATTGATTTGTTATCATAACTATTTGTCTCTTCATAAGAGTTAATTCATAGTCTAGATATATGGCTGAAATAATACTATACAAATTGTCCAAATAATAAGAGTTAATTCGTAGATTGGTAATAACAGGTTTTTTTCTTCATCCCTTTCATGCATTGAAATAATAATGATGAAAAGTTGTCCATTCCTCCGACAATATTACGACCTACCTCACTCTCCCTTGGCTCCACCATTGTATCCGCTGAGAACATGACCAGTACCATCTTCTTCAGCTTCAGCAAATTGGTCTTGTAGGTGGCATTGAATGTCTGAGGAGCATCAAATTATCCAGCCAGTTATGTTGTTGTGATCAGTAGGCACAAGTTATGAGTTATTCACTCTTCAAGTGGTCAAAAAGACCTACAGAGCCATGGCAGTCTAGCTCTGCAACCTGGGACTGGAGGGCCTGCAATTGTGCAATGCAGTCACAAGACCCCTTCGGACCAGACCCAGCCAGTTATAAGACCTTTACATTTCATCCCAGCCAGTTATAAGACCTTTTCCATTTCATCCCATCTAGTTAATTTCCTTTTTTTCCCCCTCTCCTTAAATCAATACCCTTTCATTTAATCTTGGCTTCAGAAAACTAGTTGTTGATTTATTTCCTCCTGGAGGGCAGAACGATGTTTGGAAAGGTAAATTAGCAACAGAGCATGCAGGGGCGCGCGGTGGCCGAATGGTTAACACGTTGGGTGAACGTGTTTGGTCTCCAAGCAGGCGACCTAGGTTTGAATCCTGATGAGGACATTTTGAACATGGGTCGCTGGGCAGTTTTCATGGCTGCCGACCCGTCTCATCTCTTATATGATCACAGAAGTGTCGCTAGGGGTGTAACAACCCTTTCAAGTTGTTGTTGTTCGGTTTAACGTCTGCGGTCCCTCAGTCTGAGAGTAAACGTGATGACAATGACAGCTCTCCATTGCTCACGGTTTGCCGCAGTGTCTGATGTTGCACTGCCCAACCATGTGTATGTACATCTTCGTGGATCTATTGAAGCCACATTTTCTGAGGTCATCCACATGGCCTCTATCTCAAGAAGATGATTTTATATTTCCAACTGGAACGCAGAACTGTGTTTGGAAAAGTAAATTAGCACCAGTGCATGTGGAGCTCACCTTTTCCTGGTTAATGTCTGCCAAGAAGATACTTTTGGCTCTGTACTCGGCTTCATTCAGAGGATCATGCCAGTATTCTGCCTGGACCAGACTGGGTACAAGATAAAACAAAACAGTCTACAAAGGGCAAAACATTTGGGGCTCTCTAACAATAATCATGATACATGCAGACATCCAGACCAGCTATGAAACATAGACATGATGTATACACACTAAATGACCCTGAATTAAGAACATGCGGTCCACAAGGCATGAACTGAATAAAATTGGTGTGTTACTATACAAAATGATTATTTAAAGCCTTTAAAAGGCGACAAAATAAATTACAATACAACACTTGCCTTACAAAAGGTAGAAAAAGACAAAGGGGGTTTTAACGGGGGGGGGGGGGGTGTTAAAGGTCTTAAACATTGTCTTTTGCGGACAATTTTTAAAAATTGGTTCACAACAAATCTGTTCATTCCCTTCAATGTGTAATAGAAAGAATATAATCATATCTACAGCAAACAGAAACAACAAAAAAAGAATTCATCCTGCTGATACTTACTTCTCCTGAACAAAGCTGGGGACAAAATAAAGTGGAAAATATATAATATATAAAGGAAACACAAATTACAAGACAATTTCTTCAATAACAAATACAGCACCAAATAACACATTTCTTTCATTCTACATGTGTTTGGAATCTTTACTACATCCGATTGACTTTATACTGAGAACATTATTTTGGGGCCATAAACTGAAAATTCTAAAAAGGTCTGCGTAGGTACTAGGTCAGTGTCGGATTTTCCATTTTCTGACAATTTCATGATCGCCTTGACACGGGCTAAATGACCCAAGAACACTTCCATCAGGTATCACCGACTGCAAAACCACCCATAACATCAACCAAATAGATACGAGTTATCGTCTCTTAACTGCTTCAAAATTTACTTTTAGCCACTACTCACCCAAATTCGTCTCACAGACCCAGAAATGAAGTTTTTATCAGTCTTTGAATTAAGACACTTTGAGTGGCATTTTAAGCGATAGTAATGTTCAATAAAAACTACAGTATAAAATTACAAACAAGATCTCATCATCACATTCTTAACATCACCTTAATTATTGTTATCATCGTTGCTATCATCACTATTCTTGCTATCGATTATACTTTTAAAAGTAAAAATCTAAATATACCAAAATAAAGAGTTTTCACAATGAAGGACCAACTTACTCAACATAAGCACCGATGTTCAGCAGTTTTCTCACAATGTTGCACAAAGTTTCATTCACCCCTGGACACTTTGGGAAGCCGTAGACACCTGGGAATGTTAAAATAGTTTACAACATAGCAAGGAGCAGTCATTTATCCACTCCTTTGAGTATAGTATAGATCTAAATGTCTTCAACCAAGGATGTGTTGCCGGGAAAAAAAACCAAGAATGCATGCTTGTTGTAATGATATAAGATAAGAAAAACTTTTCCTTTAAAAAAACAAACATGAACAACTTTGATAAGTCAAGCTATATTTTAGATACAAGAAATATTGTGCTTAACTTTCTTTTTCAGTTTATTTTTTAACTCAAGGAATAATTTGGCAAATGTTATGCCAATGTTCCAAACAAAAAGCCAGTAAGATAAGGAAAGGATCACCTTGATGTTGTCCTCCGATTGAAATCAGGTTGAGCATGGGTGGGCTGGGGCACTTCTGAGCAATAGCTCTCCTGTAACAACATCAAGTCAGACGTGCTTCAAATGCATGACCCCATTAACGAATTCAAACTTTCTCTTTATCCATTCTTTTCATTATCTCTGTTCAACTTGGTTTTATTTATTTGCTAGTGGTTCTAAAAAAAACTTTAACAAAGTCTGCACTAAATTCTCTGTCCTCTAATCTATGGTAAGAATGGCACTAAATTGCAACAATAAAAAAATGTAAATCTTCTTTCTCTCTGTGAATTTGTCTGCATGTGTGAACTGCTGAATAAGAACTGGTTCAATATGAAAGTGCCAAGGTATCTGCCTTCGTGGCCTACTTAGCATTGATATAAAAGTGTAAAAATAAAAATAACTTCAAAATGCGCATAAAGGTAAAGGTCTTTCAAATTTCTGTATTTATTTGAATTTTTTTCAAGTGAAACCTTCTGATTTCAAAAGTCCTCAAAGTTGATATAATGACTGCATGGTTTCCAAAGTGAACAAGACGTGTGAAACTACAAAATGTATCATTCCAGGTATGCAAATGGTAAGGAGAAACAAAATCTGAAAATAAATCAGAGGCGGGTCACGAAAAATATGTTTGGGTATGATTCCGTTCCCGAATCACGTACAGGGTTCGATATCCAGATCCAGCAAAGAAATAAATGAAACAGATTAATGACAAAGTGTGTTTTTGATACAATTATTAGAATGACGGTAAAAGAAAGAGAAAGTTACAGCATCTGTCTTTTTTCATATATATCTCTACAAAATAGTGCTGTTGATTCTAAGCAGACAAGACCTCTGAGAATCCTGAAAAAGTCTGAAGGATTTTTACATTCCTGTCATTCACGATAATACCAAACAAAAAGGATCCTGTCAGATGTAAACAGATGAATTTGAACACCCTACACTTACAGGAATTGACCCCCTTGTGAAAATCCCATTGAGTGGTAGCCATTCTTGAGCTTAGGGTCGGACTGCAACTGTTGGCAAACATTGTCTATCTGCGTGTTCACATTCATCAAAAATCCATTTTCCATATCCTGTAAATGAGAGAGAGGGAGAATTAAAAAAATATTCGCAATGAAAATGAAATGATAGAGATAAACTCCTAGCGACACAATAAGGTCATGTAAGATACAGGATCTTCGTAGTCGCATTAACGTCCGTCTCTGACAGGACAGGCCCGGATAGCCATGTAAACTACCCACTTCATCCATGCCAAGAGTCCCCAACGAGATCCAAACCCAGGCAGGTCACCTGCTTAGAAACCAAGCGTAACAACCTGCAATGATAATGATGAAAACAATTATATTATCTTATCATAATAACAACAAAGCATGATTCATCAAAGACAAAATGCCATACACACCTCTACTATGTTGTTTCCAATTTCCAGAGACTTGACGTAGACTCCACCTCCAACTTTCTGCTCCACCATACGTTTGATGGAGCCCATGCTGAGGGGATTGCAGCAACTGTCCCCTAGAGAAGAGAATAAAACAAATTCAGACCATGTAGATTTAATGGCCCTAAATGACATTTGTTGAAAAGCTGGTAAACATGAATTTTAGCGTCACGACTTTGGATGGGCGAGATGGGTGGGCGAATACCGAAATCCGACACCATACTTGTCAAATTGTCCATTTGACATTCGTGCTGAATTCGTTTTGGATTTATGTGAACTCTCTTGGAGTTTTGTGGTGTTTATGGACCTTCTTTTAAACAAGGTGAGAGGAAAGGATACTCCAAGTGTGTTCAGAACAGTGTGAAAATCTACCCGTCAAAACCGGGATGAAGACGACTCATTTTAGACCTATCTATAGGCCTAACGCCGGCCGTGAAATCAATCAAGTACCATATTACGGTATTCGCGCACCCTTGTCGCCAATCCAATCCAAGATGGCGGACTAGTAAACAATAGTTGACGACGCCCACCTGCGACGCTAATATTCATGTTTACCAAAAGCTCATCAAATAATACTGCAAAAGCCTCTTCTTCTTTGTAAGTACAACAAATATCAATTATTTTGACAGCAGCAATCAATGCCCTAATTCTAATTATAATAATAGTATAGAAGGATTTCAAAATTTGATTGAGCTGAAAAAAAGGCATAGATTACTGCATTGTTACATTGTGTTACACACATTCATGCTTCACGTTTTTTCTATTAATCTAGATCTAGCCTAGTACATACTATGACTATGACTATGATGACTTCTTAACTTTGCTCCTCCCACTTGCCCTTTAACTTTAACTTATTAAATAAAAGTGGGCCTATACTTATTTATACTTATACTGTACAGTTATTATTATAATAATATATATAATATAGTATATAGGCTAGCCTACACAGATCATCACAGAACGATTCATTTTGTGTTATCAATAGATTTGCATTTGTTGAAAATCTGTTAAATTCTGAGCATTGTTACCCATTCCATGCCACAGAACCACAGGGTTTGGTGTGGCCGAAGCCAGGGTAAAACCAACAAGGAAAGTTGTAGCCAAGAGAAGCATTTTCGTTGTAGACAGGGCTTCCACCATTTTGGATTATGTTGTTAATCACATGACATGACCCATGATCGATCACGGTGCGATCAGAGGGGGGCGATGCACGGGAGTAGTTATTGCAAAGCTTTTGAGGACAACATAATTTATATAAATCTTAAGTGTTTTCATTGATAGGAAACACACTACAAATACAGTACTGAAAGAAAAAATCATCAGTTATTATTTTTCTTTAGCACAAATAAATGGTTATTTATGACGATATTCTAGAAGGCTAAACAATTAGTTTGCTACCAGCGGTTCCGGTGCAAGATTTTATCCGTCACATTCTTCGAGCTGTTGGTTGCTAATAGTAAACAAACTGCTAGATCTGTCTCTGTACGAACCCTTTTTCCTCATCAGATTCTGTTATTTCTGTGACAACTGAGAATTTGTCATTCCTTTATCATGTTTGATGTAGCTTTGTCTTCAGCTGGGGCTCATATTGCCCTAGCTACAGCCAGTGACGAGAAACATCCTCCAGAAAACATGATCGATGGGTGAGGCCCGGTATCCCCCCCCCCCCCAATCTATTAGTATTATTACTATAATAATATGGTTTAGTATATCACTGTTGTATGGACTAGATCTATATTCTAATCTAAATCAAATTTACGTGGGTTTTTTCTTCTAAATAGTGTTATAGATCTAGATCTATATGTACATGTAGAGTCTAGGCTAATCTAGTCTAGATGTTGTACAATAATGATTGATGAAGTCATCATATGGCATATATGGAGTGCACAAATCCTTGTCACTCTGTCTAAGCTAAAGCACACTATGACATCCCCAGGTGGTGATTCATAAAAAAAGCTAATCCACACATTCACAAATTACACATTCCTCCCAAGACCAAACTGCATGATGTAATATGTATTATAAGTGTACTGGTACAAATGTTGTGCTAGCGGAGCAAAACGATTGCCTGTCTGTGGTGTAAGAACTTCTGGACTTGTACATAAAGTCTATATGTAGATATAATTGTGCACCTCCAAACTGTAATATATTGAGCTATAAACTAAGGGAACTCATTCTGTTAGACTTGTTTAGTCTTAGTCTTACAATGTTGTTA
>JAUELK010255653.1:0-13034 GCA_031471215.1 Gastropteron pacificum | reverse complement strand
CTGTGTTAGGCTACAAACATAACACTGTGTTAGGCTACAAACATAACACTGTGTTAGGCTACAAACATAACACTGTGTTAGGCTACAAATATAACCCTGTGTTAGGCTACAAACATAACACTGTGTCAGGCTACAAACATAACACTGTGTTAGGCTACAAACATAACACTGTGTTAGGCTACAAACATAACACTGTCAGGCTACAAACATAACACTGTGTTAGGCTACAAACATAACACTGTGTTAGGCTACAAACATAACACTGTGTCAGGATACAAACAAAACACTGTGTTAGGCTACAAGCATAACCCTGTGTTAGGCTACAAACAAAACACTGTGTTAGGCTACAAACATAACCCTGTGTTAGGCTACAAACATAACACTGTGTCAGGCTACAAACATAACCCTGTGCCAAGCTACAATTTAAAAAAATAAAAAATCTAGCCATTAAACAAAGAATTTAGCTTGTAACACTTTACTAAAGAAGTCGCCACACTGCACACCATTCTAAACCTTTCACACCTTTCCAGAATGTTTAAAATTAAACTCCAACCCTGTAGGAGTACATGCTACCTCCAACAATGACTCGTACTTACACAAATATTTGAGGAGTTAAATATGGAAATATGAATCTTGAACACTATTGCTCAAGGAAACATTTGAAATGTTCATGTTTATGCATATTAAGCTTACTTACATGCCACAGAGAAAACAAAGCTGATTCTCTATTAAATTTGATAATGCACACAGCAAAGTTAAGAACTCCAAGACTTTTACTCTTTCTTTTAAAAAGACATGCATTGTTTTATTTGCTTTTCAGCAGTTTTGTAGGCCCTGCCAAAATGTGTCTTTATGTCATGCAAGTATTTCTTTATTGCCATCTTAAAAATGTGTGCAGAACAAAGCCAAGATTCTTAATTGATTTACTTCATGCAGATCAAACTATTGTAACAATTCTACTCTTTTTTCTTTCTTTCAGGACTCGAGAAAATTGCATCAAGCTACGTTGATGAAGAAACTTCCCAAAAGCTGTTGAATCCTTATCCAGGTATGAGCTTTTGATCTTATACAATTGACATTCATGCAACATTCAAACATGATGTATTATCTTGGGTAGACAAACATCAGATGCTGTAAGCTGTAAAGACAGTAGAATCTTGTTTAAGTGCAAATATTACATAGCTAGGTAAATGAATCCTGGCATGTACACATACATATATGTATGTGTGTGTGTGTGTGTGTGTGTGTGCCTGCCTGGGAATAGGGCGTAAAAGAAGGAAAATTGACTTTCCAAGGTTTCATTTGTTCTGAAACTACAGGACCTGCTCTTTAAGCCACTTTTTACAGATTTCAATTATTTCTATATTTGTTGTTTTGAATAAAATTTTGAAACCTTGTTGAACGGTGAACAGAGAAAAACGATTTTGAGAGGCTATATCTCGGAATCTCAAAGTGTGTCAACTACGAACTTCTTCCAGGCAGTCACATATATTGTGTCTTATTCTTCTTTTTTTGCTTGTGGAAATGCATTCCTACCGTGGGAAAAGTGTTCATGGTTGTATTTTGTTTTCCAGAATGGGAGCAGCAGATGTCACAGGATTATGTTCCACACAAAAGATGCTTCCACTGTAACAAGAAGCTCCCAAATATTTATGTAAGTTATCTGACTCAATGTCTATTGACATGTTACAGTTTAAACCATTTTTGCTTTCTCACATATACTGTGTTTTGTTGACGCAAAATGTATTCAAAGCAAACCTGGGACCATTAGTCAAGAGTTTCCCAAACTACATCATATGGTATACCTGATGGAAGGGTGGTGATGAGCTAAATGTTGATGGTCTTTATTACTATTCTTTCTTAATTAATGTTAGATATCAATTTTAGAGTTATAATGGTCACCTAACTCTTCTTCTAGCATGAATCATTTTACAGATTGTATGTTTCTACACTGAAGCTGATGGTAAAGACAAAGCAGTGACCTGGTGTATACATAATTCTGACTGTGCGAGTTAGCAATCAAACTGAACTGTACTTTCATAAGCTGTGATACCTAATGAAAACAATTTTTATTTACTTTATCATTACTTCTGTAGTTTGTCCTTTGATGTGTGGAAATGATAACTAATGTTTTTGTTTTATGTTTAATTTCACAGAAGAGGATTAAACGAATAACCCAAGAAGCAAAAGGAGGAAAAGAGGGAAATGGGAGGATTTGTAAGTTGTTTATGAAATAGAGTGTAAAATACAGTTGTAACCCAATGCCAATTGTTATCACTTATCATTCTTTTACAAGACATTATTATCATTATAATGGTTTTGTGAATTTTAGATGTTCAGATATTGTCCTTTTCTTTCTATGGTGTCATTGTGTAATGTATTAGGATATTTTACTTAGAGCAAAAATAATATTGTATAAACTTCAAAAGGCATCTGTATGATTAGAGACTTGAACATTAATGAAAGTATACATATGTAATTCTATTTATGAGAAAATGACCATAATGTAATCATGTTATATATAAGAGAAGCAATCACTTTGTACCCACTCCCAACATTTGAATAAAACATGGGATGATATAACTCCAAAGACAATATATTTTTGTATATCAACTTCACCAGCATAATATGGTACAAGTGATAATGCCATGGATATCAAACACTCTCCTCCCACCATCAATGCTCAACTCAATCCTTCTTGACTTTTGCAGGTTTGAGGTCTTTACAGGACTTGATGCCATTCTGTATAGACTTTTACATCCATGAGTTTGGTCGTGAGTTGTTCAGTGACGTGGTCAAGGAATATATCTTGGCTGCAGCCCAACACGTGGAACCAAAAGAGGAAGCTCTACCCACACCCAACGCTTGCATCTTTGAAGTAGATGGCATCAAAAAGATCAAAGTGCCCTATCCAAACCCTCAAAGTGCAAAGTGTGTATTGTTTTCACTTTTATTGTCTTGTGTGTATATATTGGTGTCATGTCTATGTAAGGCATTTGCCAAATGGAGTTATAAAAAAAACAATGTAACATTATAGTTTCTCAGTTTTCCTGTCAATATAGTGTGTAATCTTTCATACAGTTGAATTGTCTTACCTTCCATGAGTCCATGTTCAATGATTATTGTTTTAATTAAGTGCTTTTTGCCAGAGTCACATGAATTGTTATTGATGATTTCTTTAATTTTCAAGTGTAATAGCTCTTTGTGTAAGTTGTCACAAATGTATTGAGAAATCTTGGTCATCAGACATCAGATTAGATTTCAAATGTTCTAAGTTGTCTTTAAGAGTTGGATTTTTCACAAATTGTTTGTTTAGAAATGTAGTCAACTCTGTAAGCACACATAGATATGCTTAACTGTTACTAACTGCATTTCCCTCTTCTCTCTGTTTTCTCTCTGAACAGACACTCACACTTCAGTATAGAGGACGTTCCGCCAGACAGGCACCGAGGGCAGGGTGACTTTGTGGGCTCCAATGTTTGTGGACAGAGAAGCAACCCTCCTCATTGTGCAGTGATGCAGGGAGCACCACACTACCGGCCAGTGAAAAGCAACTTTATCAAATCAGAGCCAGAAGAGATTGTTATTGAGGATGATGAAGAAGAGTACTTACCACTGAGACAAAGGGCCAATCCTTTTGAGTGTCCACTTCCAAGTCAGCTTTCAAGTTCTAGATATTTTGAGCGGGCCAGCATGTACGGCCTTGGCAGTTCTTCCATGCTGTCCCCTGTCCCGCCAGCTTTCATGACTTACCCAATGTGCGTCAACCTGGATATGGACAGCAATGAATTGCTCCTAGAGCATCGTCTGGCACACATCAGGAGATTGCACAACCTTAACGGGACAAGCAGAATGCAGCCTCGCCCAGCACATTCCAATCAGCTACAACTCCCTGTGCTGTCTGATGTCGTGAGGAAGTTGGTACATCAGAGATTTAATGAAGTCAAGAAGAATTATGGCCAGACTTCAGCACACTGCAGTAACACATTTCCAGAGCGGGAAGAGCCACCTTTGTACAACCCTTTCTTGTCCTACATGTCTGCCTTCTCACCTTACCTTTTCCAGGGATCCAATGATGAGAACCTGTCAAATCCCTTATACAAGCATTTGATGGAGAATATCTTTGCAGGAATGATGGGAGAAGAAAGCCAAGTTCCAAAACCTTTTGGAAAAGTAAATGAGAGCAGTCGCATAGGCAGTACATTGAAAGATATTATCACAAAATCTATTTCAGAGAGAATGAGATTTAGAGAAACTAGTTCTGATGAAAACTCTATACCATCTAGTCCTGATGGGCAGAGGGCCACACATTCCAAAGCAAGACAAAGTGATTTCATCCTCAACTCAAGTCTGTCACAGAGTAGCAAAGAGGAACTCCGCCTGGATGCCTGCTCACCTCCAAAACGTGTAAAGAGAGACAGCAATAAGACATCAACCTGTAATGGATCTAAGTCAGTGAGTTTGGACTCCAATGGCCAGCCAGTCAAGAAGACCAGGCCAAAGAGAGGCCAGTACAGGAAGTACAATTCTCAGTTGTTGATGGACGCTGTGAAAGCTGTTCAGAGAGGTGAGATGAGTGTCCACCGAGCAGGAAGTTACTTTGGGGTGCCACACTCCACCTTGGAGTATAAGGTGAAGGAGAGGCACCTTCTGCGACAGAAGAAGCCAGGCGGCAGCCAGTCACCCAGTATGTCTGTCAAGAGTGAGTCCACAACAAAAGGTAGCCCACCACTCCCTGGTGAGCTCAAGTTGCCACGATCTCCAACCTCAGCCAAGACAGAGCATTACTCTAGGTCTCCACGATCCTCTTCATCATCTGGCTCACCTCCTCCCATCATGCCAAGCTTCTCGCAGGCCACCAGAAAGTCGCCTGTGTCAGCTCTGAAGCAGCCTGCCTTGCAATCCTCTTGGGCGTCTACGAGTGCCTTAAGCCTGAGGGAGGCAGACGAGATGTCCGGTGACTCCTGGTACTCTGCCTATCTGGCTTCTACTGCTGGACAGTCAGAGTCTTCACATGGCTTGAAGCCCGCCAACCTCTCCCTCAACAATTCTGCATCAGAACTGTTGAGGAAGTTGCAGCACAAGGTTCAGACAAAGGAAGCATCCTACTCCTCCAAGGGGGGCGCCTGCGACCTCCCACTGAGCAGTGAGCATGTTTTCAGCATCTCTCAAGCTTCAGGCAGTCTGAGTCTGATGCCAGAATGCCAAGCTGTTTATAACCAACCAGTTTAAGGTGCTTTTCACAAGCAAATGTGTTCAAAAGCCTGCAAAAAGTTTATTCCATAGATTCATGTCTTTATCTATACATATGAAATACTATGATGACATTTTATATATATATATATATGAAAGAATTAAACTTTTCCAACAGATTGCTATATGACAAAATTAATGTTATGATGAACCCTTGTGGTCATGAACAATGATTTACACTGAATTCTTGTTATAATGTTATTCTGTCAACTTGATTATTGAGAATCAAAGTAATAACTTTTCAGGAGAGTTTGTGTATGTGAAATTGTTACATTCAAATGTGATGTATCTCATAACGTCATGATTGAGGACAGTAGTCCTGATTGCTCAAAAACTTTAATGGAAACTACAATGAAATTTGTATCCCACTCATCATTTCTTGACTATGTGTGAACTTCATCAAAGACATGCTTTGTTTTGATCAAACTTGCTCAAAATGTGCTTTGAATATCCACTTTTTTGCATAACAACGATATTTTATTTGGTGTTAATTTTTTAAAAGAGATTTTCTGTTGTCATTACATTCCAGATGTTAAACTTTTTGATAGTAAGAGTATACCTTGTTCTTGATCACTGTTGAAAAGTTTACTAGTTTCACTTGCCTGTTTGTACTATTGTCTCGATGTTGTGCTTAAAATTTCACTTTCTTCTATTTACTGTTTAAGATTATTGTTGGAGTAACGAGTGCTTTAAGCAAGAATAACGACCTGAATGAATACTGACCATGAACATTTTGTAGGGTCTTTGATTCTTTAATCATTAATGACCAAAGCATTTACAGTTTGAAGGTGCTGGATCTCAGAAATTACTTTCAATATATTTTATGATAACAGCCATTCTGAAATGCCATTTTTATTATCATAATACTTGTGAAATATTAAATGCCCTTACACAATGTTAGAAGGTTGCATACGTCAGTTCAAAAAGTGAATATTATGTGATTGCATTACTAGTCTTTACCAAGAGAGATGTAAACAAATGTTTGTTCTTTCACCCCGAAGAGGGACATATAATTATTCATTGATTTTAATCAACCGTAACCTTTTTTTGACATTTCAGTTTCTTTTGCCCTTCTTTTGTATCTTTTTCCAAATAATTTGTGGAAAGCTAGTCTTGTAAATTAATCTTTGATTTTGTCATAATCTATTTGAATGAAAAAAACTTGTACATCTTCTTTACACAAATAACTTATCGCAAAGTGATGTATTTCCAGTTTGCATTACTTTGCAGACTTCTTTATATTATTATACCATTCTAGTCATCATTTTTACTCGGTATTGTTATTTATTGATGTATCTATTTCCAATTACTGGGTTCACTTGTCTATCTTTGCTTTGATTAGTTTTGATGTCAGCCTTGAAGTTATAACGCTTTGCAGCGGCCTTAGCATTCAGTGTCTCAACATTTTTAAAGATTAGGTTTTCTTATCCTATCTATGACTGTCTGAAAGCAGACTAGCTTTGACCTACACAATAGATTAGAAGTGGAACATTTGTAAATCTAAAGTCTTTGATAGTACTTTTTGAATTTACCACATCAGTTTAACTATTCACTATATGAATATGATATATTTTCTATTGATAACTCTTGTTTCTTAACAATAGTGGATTTGTGCAATACAGTTGTATATTGGAGCAGATTATCTTAATCTTGCCTTTTTTAAAACTCTACTCTTACCTTCATATTGATGGAGTGAGTTTAAGCACTTTTACTTTGTGCCATAGCCTATGAACAATATTTATTGACTTCTTGCCACATCAAAGTGAATGTCTCACCTATCTTTATTACAATAGAGAGATTTAGAACATGACAACAGTTTTGAAGTGAACATTTTTCTCACAGCTTTAGTTTTAGTTTACCTTTGTATTTATTCTTGCACTTTTTGTGTGAGACTCCTTTTTA
The DNA here is from genome assembly GCA_031471215.1 of Gastropteron pacificum. NCBI lineage: Eukaryota > Metazoa > Mollusca > Gastropoda > Cephalaspidea > Gastropteridae > Gastropteron > Gastropteron pacificum. Next base: position 5,879 of record JAUELK010255653.1, on the reverse strand, counting down.
AACATTGAACCTTTAGCATTCTATACGGTGTTGAGCTTCAGATCAAGCCAGTTATTGTGATATTCATTCTATATTTTCTATTTGCACACTTTTCTTAATTTTTGAGGACCAACTTTGCTCAATGACAAACACTAATTTAGAATGTTTACATTTTAAGTTTAAGAGACTTTTGTACAGATGCTTTATCGAAAAGAAATTGTGTGCTAGATACATATCTATTTCATTGTTCATATGTTTGTCATCTCTACTGATTTTTAAAGTACCCTATATTTCCATGCTTTTTTGTTTTGTCCATTTTAGCAGAAAATTGTTACCTGTCACTTTGTACTTGTCGTAGTCAATATGAACCAAAAGAGGCTGTTGTTAGAAAAACGCATACTGTAATTAACCTCACTTGTTTCGGAGTATGGGGTCAGAAAGCACATTACAGTAGAAAATTGGCAGATATTGGTTGTGACAATATGGCAACATATCATATTTGATATCTGAGAGGAGTTTACAGTAAGACTCAAAAGGGTACAACAAAAGCTCAACAGTTATGTGAAGGTTGTGATTGTTTTGATGGTTAATGAAGTTATGTTAACATGTATCAGTTTTTATCATTGATGTTGCAGGAGGAGAATGTAAATTGAAAGGGTTATTTTTTTCTTCTTTCTGTATGTTTGTTATGTATACAGTCACTGGTAGCATAAGTGTACTTTTTAAAGATGTTTCCCAACATGCCTAAGGTACATACATTCCAATATTGAATGCCACACATACTAACATGAACAAAATGCGCTGTAACCTGATGACATTCTAAAGACTACATGTACATGTGACAAATCCATGGTTATAAGATCCATTGTTGTTTTAACAAACTTGTTCTCTTGTGTTCCTCTTACAGTGTTCCATTTAACTTCTTCTTTTGACGGAAGGGTACAGACCTTTTTGAGACAGGATTATTGAGTGCCTTTAGACTTGCAGTGTATGAAGTTCTCTTTGCTTTGCCACAACTTCCATGAGTTCCTTTATTTCCATTTGGATCTATGCCTGAGTAACTGTGTCCAATATAGATATTGTTTTATCATCCAGTCTTCAGTTGCCTTTGGTTGATTTTGTGCAGTAAACATCCTCTTCCAGCTTTTCTTGTGTACCCTCTTGTGAAGGGCATTGTTACAGTAAATTTCCAGTCAATATATTATATACATTCAGTCATTTCTATTCCTATTATTGTCATTTTGGTTGTTGTTGCCTGTGATGGATTCTGTTTGTTCATGTGAATTTTCATTTCAATTTGCACTATCTTTTCTATTTTGGATTAACCCATGTATTTTCAGAGATGCTGTTTGACTTTATTTCTGTTCCTTTGTTTCCTATATGTGTTCCAGCATTTGAGATCCACCTGTAGCTTGCGCTATAAAAGATGGATATTTATTAATAATTCCAAGAACAGTACGGGTATTGTGTGAGGCACAGACAAAAAGATCATGTATCATTGGGAGAACCCTAATGTACTTTGTAATGAATTTTCTAAATTGTATCTTCTTCGGTACAAAAGCTCATTTCAGATCTAAAGAAGATTATTCTGTCATACAGATATGATTTATTGTACCGGTACATACTTTAGTCCATTTTTGTGTGTCTTTTTCTGTTGCTTGCATTTTTTTTCTGCATACTCAGGGTATCATGGACTGCTGGCTGTTCAAACAGAAATTCATAAAGATTGAAATAAGTAACTACAGTAATCATACCACATGCCCATGCTTATTGTCAACCAGTGGATTTTTTTATTCCAATCCTCCTATGTTTATGATTTATCATTGCAATTTTGTTTTATCTTGAGTTTTTCTTGATTTCACATCTGTGTACTTCCTGCTCCCCGTATCTCCCAAGATAAATCAAGTTTCTTTTGTTGTTCTGCCTTGTAATCCCTTTTCTTATCCTAATACAGCCTTCCCTGTTACATTGTTTTGTATAAAGTCATTTGTTGCTTAAACCACTTACAAACTATGATATTATATCATTGCACAACCAGTGAAGTAAATATTGATTGATGGCATCTCTCTCTCTCTCTCTCTGAATGATTCATTTTGAAAAGGAAAATAATGGCAGCACATTTTTTTTCTCCATCTGACCAATTTTTCATTAGTAATGGAGCAAGATGAAAGTTGGATGAAATTTCAGACCGCATCAGAATATAATTACATCACTCTGGTGGTCAGAACTTCAATGATTGAAGGTCTCGATCCTTCCTTTTGATTGTGTCCAAATATAGGGTGGTTTTTTTTACACATCTTTCTCCTGACCTTGGCTTCAATTTGTAGCTTTATTTTAAACTTTATTTACACTTTACCTTAAAAACACTGCGAAACATTGGCATATGCGTTTTGTTTTGTTCTTGTGAGAAGAAATCTTCATTTACATCATGTATCATTTTAAGTGGCAATGAGAGATTGGGAAAGTCTCTATTTTTTCAGATATTCAGGTCACACTGGAAATGTCTTCTGCTTCATTTTCACACACACAAAAATTTGAAAGACAAAATCATCCAAGAAACAAGCAAAATAGCGTGAGAATTATAAACTTTATGAGATTAAAACCGGACAGTCTTTTTGTTCAGATGCAGCCCACTCAGTTTTCAGTTTTCTTGTTGTTGCCAAACATGCTTAATCATTGCTTCATGTTTTATCTCTGTAATTATATTTTTGTAATGGGAAAAGAACTTGATAATCTACTGACTTTGATTCAGCTATTTATGCTAAATGCCATGTCCGTTATAAACATGACTTTTCTCTCCAAGTGTATGATGCAGTTTTACTTTTGTTGCTTGAAATACCATTTTAAAGAGAGTTAATTTGAAATACGAGCAGGGTTGTGAAGATCAATGATGGTGTATTTTAGTGTGATGAAACAAAGGAGCTATTTACACAAAATATTAAGCTGCACTCATAAATGTAGTTTTATTAACTTTGAACATAAATGAATCAAGATTGATCAGAACATTTTTATCTAAAATGCTCATCAACTTCTAACAGGATTACTTTATCTCATCTCAATTTTTTAATTGCATTGAAGGTGTTTATTTTCATGTTTGTTTTACATTATTTAGTGAAGTTTGTACATAATGTTGTGAAATAAGATTATGAGTTTGCCACTTAATATCAATTTATAACAACTTTTCACTTTTCTTACCATCCATTCCGAGTTATTGAAACAGATAAATACATTGCTGTATTACGAGGCTGTGTCAAGGATCTGTTTATGCCCTGATTAGCTTACTATTCTAAGTATGCTATTATTTGAACAGAATGTATTTATATTATCTGAATTATTCACAACATGTGTCAGTACATAAGATGGCCAAGCTTTAGACACAAACATGTACTGAGGCTTTTCATGCTTGCAGTTTTCATTCATACTTATTTATTAACAATTGGAAAGTATGAAGTACAAATATATATTTAATTTTTTTTATCTCAGTTTGATAATGTGTTATGTAATGTCTGTTATATGATTTTGTCTCAAGAGCTATTTTAGTGTATATCCTGTGTGAGCATGGGAGCATTCATTACTTATGTATCATAGGAGATGCTCTCACACTTTGATCTCATCAAATTTGTATCTCTGTTCTGTTATTTTTTTAATGTGGAATTTTCTAGAATTAAAACCAGATAATTTGATGCGTTCATCAGAAACTGATCTTGTTAGGATAATTGTGAACAATGTTCTCATGTCACAATGATCAATAAATGTAAACAGCATAAGATTATGAATCCTTGTTAGTGGTCATGGGAGTGGAAAGATTTACAGAATACATACAGTAATTTGTCATGTACTCTACACACAATGTCTACACACTTCCTGATAGTGTGTGGTCTGGTTAACAAAAATGACACTTTGATGGCTGAAATGTCATTGTTGAGGTTAATAAGAAACATTTCAGCATTTTTGTACTGGGAACAGATAGTATGAATCACACACTTTTATCCATTAATAATATTGTGTTTCAAGGTCAACTGAAGCATCTGAGACCGTAATATTTTCCACTAACGGGTCTGTGTATGAAATCAATTTTGTACATGTAAAACATACTTGTTAACAATTATTTTAAAGCATTGAATAGTGCAGGTTTCAAGTATGTTTTTTTCTTCTAAACTTTTGGTATACAATGTGGAGGACTCTGTAGCCATGTGAACATTTCATCAGTCTGATCAGACTGAATACATGTCTCAGCCATGTTCTCATAGTACTTTACCATTCATGATATATTGTAATAATGCCTATGTTCTTTGATAGCCTTTTTAAGACCCTTTTATCAGATTTAATGCTTTGCATCTCATGACACAATTTACACTCAATAATGAACAACGATTTTAGTATTTTTCTCAAAGTGTTGTAAATGGCATAGTTTCAGTTAACATTTGAAATACTTTTCTAACAGACTTGACTTAGTATTTACTTGTGTATTTATAGTATTCTTTGTGGTGTCGGAGGTTACGTTTTTGTTTTTCATGTTTGTTTTTATTGTCGTAAAGCGTTGTTCATTTTTATTCATTTGTGTACACATTTTATGTATCCTTTTTACTTTCCAGTTACACATCAGATTAAAACGTGGTATACAAATCAAGTGACAGACAATTTGTTTGTTTTTTTATACATTTTTGTTTTCATTCAAGTATGTCCACATGAGTTTCGAAAACAGAAACATATCAAAGTTTGGACAGAAATGAAAGAAACAAAAGTACATCGTTCGTGTTAATGGTGCATACGGTTATAAACATACACCATAAACTTACACCGACGACATGTAAAGGAAAATGAAGGAAACAAACTAACCATGACAATTGTAAACCAATGTACAACAATTATAGACATATGGGTATAAATAAGAAAGACAGCATCACCATCACCATCATTATCATCACCCAGCCATCATGGAGCCAGTGGACGATCTTGGAGAGGCACTAAGAATTAGGTCACGAGCAAGGTCATGGCCATTTGCCTCCTGGACGACCTGTAGTCCTCAGAACTTTTGCCTGAAGACACAATGGAAATATTTACTATTCGTGTACACGTAGACGTTTTAGAAGACAAGCAATTGTTCCTCTAAGCGAATCTACACTGACTGACTCAGCTTTAAGCTGATGTAATGACAGGGTATAAGCAGAATGATTACAAGATCCAAAGAAATTGAACCAATTTTACATACAGCAATTATTTCCACCCCATCTTCTCTTCTCTCTCTGTCTCTCTCTCTCTCTCTCTCTCTCTCTCACACACACACACACACAACCGCATGCTCCCAATATAGACAATGAGCAAACCATACAAATACATGGTACGAACTCACACACGCATGCGCGCATATTCAAACACCACAACAATCCCGATCAGATCGCGTGCTCCTTTTCAAGCAAATAAACAACCACTGAGTGTAATGTTTTGTTCAAGCACACAACAGCTTGCCTCACCTTGTACTCAGCCTCCATCGCGACAATGTTTTCTCGCTGGGCCCGCTTCTGAAAACAGATAACGTATACAGGTGGGAAAATGAGTCAATAAAAAATCTCAATACCTGAATTACACGGCTCAGCGGAGAATAATGAAGCACGTTATGTGTATGACTTAATTTCTCGTCCAACGAAGCTTATTGAGAGCAAGAAAGGATCAAAGTTTTTAACTTTTGCTCCTAAATTGTATTGTTGTCTAACTCATCTCCGAACGTGTAATATAAGCTTCATCCGATGCGTCTAAATTGGAGGCTGATCGTTATTTTGTATTGTTAATGAAATACGTGTTGTATGATGTGCCGTGCATCTGTCTCTCTTTCTCTCTCTCTCTCTCTCTCTCTCTCTCTCTCTCTCTCTCTCTCTCTCTCTCTGTGTGTGTGTGTGTGT
>JAUELK010255542.1:0-16419 GCA_031471215.1 Gastropteron pacificum | reverse complement strand
CCGCTTCCCCACCCCCTGGAAAAATGACACACCTACAACACACCACCAGGGACCGCTTTCGTAAACCAGTCCCTGGCCGTTATACCTATCCTCACTCTAGATCAAGACTGTTTTCATCATAGTAAAGTCATAGATAGCATTGTTGTATCTCTTTCTTGGGTTTGTTTGTTTGGTGAGAGGGATATGTTTGACATAGGCCTACAAATTCTGGGGCTGTGACTTTACGGAAGAAGCCGGCGAGGCTTCATTAGGCCGACGCTCAAAGCACACAGTCACATCGACCCTCAAATCTGAGGCTGGGACTTAAAGGAAGAGCAGAACAAATTTAGACGTTGGATATTGAAAAGGCTTAGGCTAGGGCCTAGTTCAGATTGTCATGGACCTCCAGCTAGCAATTAGCTTAGCTGGGACTGATTGTTGTAGGCTTGTACTGTCTGTATAGTCTATAGTTATCTCACTACCCACTATTTCGTTTTTTGCATACACTGGAACTACAGTTTTTCTTCTTCTAATTATGAGTGTCACAAAAGAAGAAGTTTTTTTTGTGCAAAGGTATGAAATCTGTTCAGGGCCTACTTGCCTTTCTCTTATTATATGCTGTGTTTAGTAAAGATTTGTCTCTTGTTTGTATAACAAATACACATAGCAATCAATATTGCGGTTTAATCTTAATATTATTTACACACTTTTTTGTTGATTTGTAAGGTCAAAATTGCTCTACGGTAAAAGTACACATTTTGGTGGCTGAGAGTAAACATTTTGATATTTAGAGGTTGGCACCTCTGCAAAGTCAAAGAATATTTCAGATCCTGACAAGCAGTAGATAAATCAAGGTTAGATTAAAGAGATCTTACAATTCTTCCAAATTTTGCGAGTGTGTTATCTCACAGGAAATCGATGAAATAAAATTGTTTTCAATTTCCTTTCCTTCTTCATCACAGGAATCAGATTCCCATGACAAGAAGTTGCAGATTCTGTACACTTCCAGAGGATACTTTAGGGCTGATCAGGTTTGTACGATAGTCTCATTGTTAAAATCTTCCAAATCCTGGCTGTAGGTATGTTCAATTTGCTTACCTTTGAGTTTTAAGTTTGCCTGATTCAGGATGAAATGATGTAGGTTATTGCTTTTGTGACTTGTGAGATCCAGGTTAATCAATGTAATTAAAATACATTTGTGTCCATGCTTCAATTTTGTTTACATATTGTTAGCGAATCTTTTTAAACAGATGTATTAATTAAGCTACTACTGCGCATTTTTATGGTGCCCCATCTTAAAACTGCTAAGAAACCGGTCCTCCCAGGAACCCGCTTTTCTCTGCTCTCGAGGGGTGGGTTCTTAGGCGGAAACCACTGTACAACTATTTTTGTCTTCAGGCTGCACGGATCTTGCATGAACTACCTCGGCCAGCAGACAAAGTTAAAGCACTTAAGATGTTGGAACCTGTAAGTACTTCAGTTCATTTTGTTTGAATGAAATTTTAAAAAGAGAGGTGAGTCACAGAACTGTGATAAGAATAGAAAACATAGATAAATCCTTTTTTTATTCAAATCTCTTACACATAGTTGCATGATTGATGACTATTCTTCTTCTTCTCGTGTAGTCTCTTTCAAGGTTGACTTAAAATGACTCTCCATCTGTCTCTGCTCTCAGCCACTCTGGTGCACTCTTTCACAGGAAGACCTGACCAGCTCCTGATGTCATTCAACCATATCCCGCATGATCTTCCTAACGCTCGCGTTCCTTCCATCAAGTATATCTTTACAGACAGTGTTGTGGTGTTTGATGTGGCCAAAGCATTGCAGCTTTCTTTTTTTTAATCGTTTTCAGTAGTGTTGGTTTCACATTTAGCATGGTACAGATATCTTCATTGGTCTTTCTCTCTGTCCAGCTTATCTTTCCCATCCTTCTGAAGGTCCATATTTCGTAAGCATGTATCCTGTTTACTAGACTTTTGTTCAGTGTCCATGTCTCTGAACCATACATCAAGTCTTTGTTTTAACTCTAAGGAAATGTGCCTTGATGTTACCTGAATGACACCTGAACACGCTTGGTTTTCCAAACGATGAAATTGCCTGGGCATCGCAAATCGCATAGCGACATCGATATTGGTGATAGGCAACTTCAGAACGACAGCCAAGATGGTATTTTCTGTGAATGAAAGCTGAACATGTGTGTATCATGTATAATGTGTATGTTTCCGAGGCTGTGTTTAGTGACTTTGTAGACTCGTCTAGCCAGGAAAAAAACAAAAACATTAACTCACGGCAAGTGTATATTGCATGGCGACATCAATATTGGTGATAGGCAACCTCAACCTCCTTGGCCTCTTTGCAGTTTATTCAGCTGTCGGTACAGACTTGTGTTATTGTTGGCCTTTCTTTGGGACATCAGTTTTAAGATTTCTTCTGTAATCCATGGTTGTTTGGCTTCTTTTACTTTTTTGGGGGGATGATCTCATTATTAATAATGATATTAGGTGACTGAAAAGTTTTCATAGTATCATAGGAAGTATTTCTTGGAAAGAGGATGTTTGAAGAGGTGAATTGTTGTTTTCCATTATTTTCTTAAGAACAAACCTCAAGAGTTTCAGGATACCTTGCTTCATTGTATGCAAGAGAGACTTATTTTGCTATTCATTTAATATATAGATACAGCACAATCAAAGTCGTAGCTTGGTCCTTGATACATCAGCAAATACATTTTCAAATTGCTTCTCTGACATAACATCATCAGTGCTTATAAATAGTATCGTCACACTCATGTTTACTCAGAGACTGTGCCGAATGTCAAGCCGGGAAGCCAGGCTCATAATTGAAGCTGTCAGCATCCATAACGACAGGCTCATCGCTCTGGATTGTGTCAAACGGTGAGGACTTTTGCATAGCTTTTTGAAAATCTTTGTGTGAAAGATTTTTCAATGATCTATGCTGGAAAATGGTTAATCCCATAAAAAGGTATACAATGTTAAAATGCGATAAGTCAGCAAATGGTTCAATGAAAATTGAAGATTTAAGTGATGAGAAAAAGGTTGGTTTTTTTTATGTTTATGGCAGATTTGTTCCATCCAAAAAGTTTTCAATTCTTTCCAAAAAATGTTTACACTTCAAATTGTTTACTATGAAAAGCCGTTTTGAGTCTTTTGCCAGAAATGCAATTTTACGTGGCGTTTTTTTTTCAATCTTTGTGAACTGTATATTGAATATCTAGGAATATCTAACAGTTGACATTTCTTTATCAGGCCAAAAGAAACAAGTTAATATCAAGTGGTTAATGCAAACAAAATTGAAATCAGCATGAAATTGACTTATTTTCAAGCTGATATAGCCTCACATCAAGCCACGTTTCTGTGATAGGGTTTATCCAGAAAATCATGCGACGGTCATGTCAGATAAACCGCATATGGCTAACAGATAAAAACCCCTTGCATTTATAGTAATTATACTGTATCATGAACCGAGGGCCTTGTATTCAAAGTGAAAAAACAACAACAATACATCATGAGCTAATGATCACAGTACACTCCGCGAGTCTTGGTCTGGTAAGCCATTGATGGCGACATTGCCATCAGACTCTTCTTCTTTGGCATTCAATAAGGGGTCACTATAAATGTGAACCAAAGAAACTTGTGCACAATTTTGTGCTAAAATCCTCACCACACCAAGGAGGGGGGCTATTGTTGCTGTAACTAAAGGGTTCAACACGATGTGAACTTCAAAGCTTAGAAACACATTCAGAGAGTGGGTCATTTCGAGGAGAACAACAAAAACCTGGGCTTCCAATTCACCAGACTTTAAACCTATGTATCATTTTCTATGGGTTACATGAAAACCAAAGCTTTAGAAACTTTCTACAAACACTACTTGAAGTGATACATGCGATCGGTATGGTCATTTGGAATGTGACATCTGAGATGTGCCGCAAAGCCATTTAAAGCCTTGAATTTATGCTCTACTTAGCACATGTTATGAACAAAATCATTAATTCTGTAAATGACTACTTAAGATATTCAAGTGATCCCATACTGAATTCTATGGTCTCAAGGCACTTCAATCTTCATGAACACCTTTCAAACTGAGTAAACACAAAAATGTTCCCAATTCAGCGCTGAAACTTTGCTAAACTAAAAATAGGGTGTCTCACTATTCTTGTAATTTGACTATTTTTTCATGTTTTCTGTTATAATATAAGTGCCTCACATCAAACAAATTTTTAATAAAAAACGTTTGTCTCACCGCTTAAATCATTCCTTTTCATTGAACCGTTGCCACGTTATCGCATTTTAACATTGTACACTTTTTTATGGGATGTACTGTATATGGAAGTCTTAATTGCATCTATGCTTTATAGGCTCGTCTTTATTGTGTGTGCCCATTGAATTACAGAATGGATAACTGGTAATGATTACATCTTTTGCTAACTATTAGCAACAGCTCAAGTAGAGAATCTAGTTTTCAAAGAGAATTTGCTTGCTTTCATTAAGAAGAACAATTTGTCATGAATACATGGTGCAATGCGTGTTCATATTAGTATACTGTTGTATCTTAAAGAGAATCTGTAAACATTACACACTTATGGTAATGAAATAATAATGCTATTTTTTACCCAGATTAATTTTAGCAAAAGTGACTTGAATTTAAAAAAAAGAAATGAAGCATTGTATATGGTTAGGGTGTAGAGTAGTAATTTGAGCTGTATTCCATCTTCATCAAACATTGTTGAATTTCCTATGCAGCGTTCTCACAGACTCTCAGTGCAACCTAGGGGAGGAATATTCTCTCAGCAATTTTGTCTATGAGAATGACAAACAAAGGGCGAGGGCTATTCAGAACACTGTGAGTAACAAATATTTGTTGTCCTCCACAATAACTTGGATATTCTTTTGTGTACTTGTTGTAATCTTAAAAGCAAGAACTTACTTTAAATGTGTAGAATATAGATTAAACAAAAATAAATTCCAAGTGCATGATTGCATTGCAGAAATGTTAATGAAAGAATACATGTCAGTTATGTTTCCATTCCTCCTGAGCCTTTCTTTATTGAATTGACATGAAATAAATCAAGTATGAATTTTGTTTGATAATGAATTATGATTGCAATTTTGTGTATTTCCTGACAACATTGGGTCTTTTAAAAACTGCATGAGAAAACCCTGTCAACATCTTTGTTAGGTGAGTTCCAATGTGGCAGACAAGATTGCCGCAGGAGGACATCAAGGCTATGCCTCTCTTGGTGCCCTTCACTCTCAGGCCAGGCCTATGCTCTCTAACCTGTATGGAGACATCACGCAACAGACCCTTGGCGCCCCAGTAAGTTCTATGCCTACACTGCATATGATAAAACGAGTTGGGGCAAATATTGTTCATTTTGAAACAAAAATAAAAGTTCTACCAGTGATTATTTAAGGTTTTAAATGAAGTGCATTCAATGTTTGTTTGGTTCACAGATTTTCATGGTGATGACCGCGTATGTGTCTACTCCATTTTCAGTAGACTCTCCCACAAATGTATAAATCAAGTTAAGTTTGTAAAGCACTGGCCATCAACTTCATAGAAATAATAAGAAATAGAAAGGGTATGCAATCGATTGACTTATCATCTACCAATACGTTTGTGTCTTGACATTGAATATTGAGCAAGTGTAGAGTGAGTGTATATAAATATAACCAACATAAATAACAATATTCATGCCAGGTTTGTGTTTCTTTCTAATTGGCGTCCTGCTCTTTTACTCTGGTGTAGTAAAGTAATCCATACTATGATGTAGTTGGTTCTGTACTGTAAAGCCCCAAGCATGTTGGCAGTTTAGGGTCTAATTATTATAACATTATGATAAATCAACAATGTTTCCTGCATCTCCAGGGCCATGGCAAGATAAGTGTCCTGCCCGCAGCTCAGCCTGGCAACATCCCATCTGTGTACACGGGCCACCCGTCCTACGCCTACCCGCCAGACTTGCCGTACGCTGAGGTTAGGAACTACCCTGGCACCTCAGGATTCCCTGCAGAGATTACGACCACCGCTGACTACCCTGGAGGTGCCCCACCCCTTGGAAACCACAGCGGTGCACCTGCACCCACCGGCTTCCAGAACTTGGAGCAAGCTTTTTAGTCACCAAGTTAGAATCCTCGTCACATAGACCTCATTACGATTGTGTAACATGACAGATTAGATACTTTAGGGGTTTAGAATAATGATTCAAATTTGTTATTCAGATTGATCCTTGATAAAATGAAGCATTTAGATCATTCATATCTTGTGTTTTAAAAGGAAATTCCAACAATTATACTGCTGAATCAAGTTGGTGTGTTGTACAGCTTAAGGGTGTGTGGACAAAGAACTCTTTTCCTATTAATCTATGTCACATGCCTGCCATGAATATGACAAAAACCCTTCAAGAATGTGTTTCTCATGTTGTGATACTTAGCTGTGAATTTTAACGCCATCTAGAAATATTTAGCCTGATATAATATAATGTTTATCATCTGTTTCTTGCTTGCAATGTTTTACATCTGTTTTTGTATGAGTACTTAATCTGCTTTGAATGAATGCAACACAATATGTCAAGTCATTGTATTTTTACAAAGGCAATGCCTTCAATTCCAGTATTATACACGTTTACAGTGCACTGTGGGTGCAAATGACTGTTTTATAAGTGTTTGTGCTCCTTCTTAGATTATGCAAACAAAAAATGAACCAATACACTATTTTTTTTATTCCCTTATAATCTTAAATCTGTATCACTTTTGCGAGACATTATCAAGTTTGCTTCACATTTATATATATAAAAAAAGAAACAAATACATTGTTTACTTCAGACTTATTTCTGTTAGTTTGGCTGTGAACACGAATAAACTCTTTAAGTTTACAGAATCATACAAATGCCTGAGACAAATGCATCGGTCATTGTCAAACACAACAGGGTATGTCACTGTCTTCTATAAATACCTGTGTATATGTATTTTATGTGTTGGCGACAACAACTAGATGTGTTATGGAACACTGTAATGTGGCACTACTGCTGTGATCATGTCATCCTCATACTTTATGATTTGAGAAATGAAAAAAACAACAACAACAACACTGTGTATAGAAACAAAATGTGTATTTGTGTTTTTTATTTTTACAATGTAAGGACTATGTTCACTGCCATTGAGGTTTAGTTAAGAGTAGAATAATCAAAGTTTGCCGAACAGTACTCTTTCAGATTGTAACAACTGAAAAAAAAAGGACATTCTATAGACGCATACACATGATATGGCTTCATTAACAAACTACATGTACATAACACTCTGATAGACACTCTCTAAAGGTAGTAAAATTATAACATTTTATCAGCCAATGCTTACATTGATGTGTGCACCAGAAAGAAAGAATGCTTTTATGTAATAAAAGACTACACAGAGTCACATGCTTATGTATGCAAATCTGTTGCAAATTTGTTAAATTTTAAACAATCAGCGAAGAACAAATCAATCTTGTGTAAATGGATTGTGACTAAGTAACTAATGTAGAAAATGAAATATGAAAGATATATAGCATTGAAATACAAGTAGAAGAAAATAAAACATTTTATGTCAATAATTGAAACAAGAAAGCGATGATCACATACAACTATGAAATATAAAATTCAACAAACAAATAGAAACAACCAACAAATATGAAGCCATGCTCAGTGATCAAAAGATTGAATTTGCTACTTAGCCATCTATGAAAGAAGGATGAATCTTGTCAAAGAACGTAGCAACATTATTTCTTTTTCCAATAGATGTTGTTCGGATACAACAGAAAGAAAGAGTTACCTGAACTGAAAAGATCACAATAGAAAGACGAATGCACACATGGAACATACAAACAGTTATCACTAGTATGATATGAACCCATATTATTATCTGTAGGGCCATTGACTGGGTTTGAACTTAATACAGAAGTCTACACATAGATTATTCTGGACTTACTAAGTTCATATTGTCCCACAGTTGGAGGACACTTTGAAACATAAAATTCACTGTCACATTCATAAGAAGAACTAAAATATGAAGCTGATGCAGACCCTCAACAGGCCTAGGGCCTTCAACAAGGACCTACCTAAGTAAAGGCCTACCTAATGTATGTATTAATTAACTGTCATTTTGTGAGATAACTGAATGCAGCAAAGGACAAGTGACTATGAAGGTTTATCAGCAGTCACTCACTCACTCGCTCCCTTGACTGTTGGTCGTAGGAGAGACATGGAGGAGGGTGGCTGTCTTTTGTGCCAATGATCGTCAGCTGGATGTATCCACCTATGCTCGTCTGATCAGCAGTAAAACCAAGCAAACTTCTGACATTGAACATTACTGACACTGACATATCCCATAAAACTTTGTCTCTTCTATCCTATAGCCACATGGGCTGTAGGGGCATTTCTAGATCTGATAACCTACCACCTCCACTCTTCCCTATTTTTCGCTTCCCTCACTTTGCCACTCAGCCTACTAATACCTTCCCATTAATGCAGCAGGACTACACACCCTTACAATTCCAATACAGCAGAATGAAGTAAATTAAGGTGAATTGTGTGGTCCATACTGAGAACCCTTGAGTAATAAGTCTGTTCTGCAGGTCTCCTCAGTGTTGTATCGATATTGGCAGCATCAACTCGAAGACTGCATTGCACATAGCAGTAGCAGTCATATGGTCCGGAGGGGTCTTGTGACTACATTGAACAATTGAATGAACGAGGGGCCATTTTGAAGGGCCTCCAGTCCCGGGTTGCCGAGCTAGGCTGTCATGACTCTGTAGGACTATTAGACCACTTGAAGAGCAAATAGCTCATACCTTGTGCCTGATCGCAATAACAACAACAGAAGCAAATTTCAGAATAGTAAATCAATAGTTGAAGAAAGCTTACAGTACAGAGACATAATTAACCATACAAAGATTCTTCGATAATCAAAGTAATGCAATAATAAAGTGTACAGGAAGCATTAACTATACTAGGATCAAACTCGTCAACGCACTTTGAAACTTGTGTTATTCATACAAGTATTTACCATATCAAGCAATCAATTTCAGGGAACAATTTACCGACACAACTCTTACTTATGTAATGTACAGGTCACAACTTGTGTTGTTGTAATAGCAGGCTCAATTTGGGGGGCGGGGCGTATCAAGACGTTAAGAATATAAACAACATCTTATGAAGAAGACATCAGTTCCGTAAGGCTTGAAGTCTGAAATGGAAAGAAAAATTTTCAGTCAGGATTTCATCTTCATACCAGCGCTATCAACGTGGATGAGGCAAAACTCATGTGTAGAATAATCATGTGTTAGAGACTGCTCTAATTGATTTCACGTCATACAGTTTCTTTAGCAGCTTACAAAATGAAATTGATGCACAGAAATAAACAATAGACACAAATAGTTATAAAATTATATTTCAAAAAATTGTCTTGGGCATTGAGCTACCTGTAGAGTGGAACTCTTTAACTCTTGTACCTAAACAATTACGGACAGAAACATCAGATGCAATTTTCAAAAATAATCTCAAGAGTTACCTTATTACACTCCATTCAAATACTTAACCGATAAAACGTACATTAGTGTGAATGGTTTGAAGATCTGTGACAGGTTTGTAATGAGCTGTTTTGCCATATAACACTGCATGTGTTTTGTACTCACTTTCTTTTAATGAGTATGGCGCTTCAAACCCATTGAAATGGAGGATTCAGCCCCCCTCCCCCAAACAAATAAAATTATCTTAATAATTATTATTATCATCATATAAATATTGCCTAGTATTAACAAAAACTGACCTGCGAGACAGGTCATCTTCCCTGCTGGACTCAGCACCTGCCGAGGAGCGTATGGAAGAGGAGGGTGCCTTGAGGTCCTTGAGCTGGTCCATCACCTCTAGACCATTCTCTTCAGCCACCTCTTGGATCAGTGACTCCACCTGATCCTGGGGCGTCGACAGAGTGGTAGCTGAACCCATAGCGCTTTCCATGGTCTGCAGGCGACAAGAGCACAGTTACTACATTTGTAATGTACAGCAACAGTGAGCCTCACAATAAACAAACCAAATACATTCAACGGTTACATAGACTCTAATTCATAACAAACACAACACGACAGGTGAAGAACTACAGGACAACAAACGTGAGTACACAGGGCCCGAAGGAACAAGGTTGTCATTGGACATATTAAGGGGACATGAAAATGGTAATAGAAGAGGTTGGAACACTAGTAGTTCAGTCCCTTATACCACACCATTGTCTTAGCATACATTAAAATAGTGGCTACTTTTTATAATCCTACATGTTGATGGATATAAAAAAGGCATAGTTTCTGGCAATTACGGTCAAAGAAAAATGTGTACATATATATGCATACATGTGAAATATTGAACTAGTGTCTTTCATATATACTTGGTTCTATGTCTTTTCAAAAATCATTTTATGAGCAGTTTTAACTTATAGCTTGAAAAAAACCCACCCTAACAATACCACAATCTCAAGGTACATCATTTCAAACTCAAATCTCCAGGTACATATGCACAAATAATGTTCATCACTTTGTTCTTTGCCTTAGCTTAGCTATGCACATTCCATCCTGCATCTCATACCACAAAAGACATATCTTGATGAAACTTACTGATGTTCTAACATCCAGGTCCTCAAATTGCTTTTCGAATTTGGACATGACTTGATCCACCTGTAAAAAAACAACAAGAACAGACACATGATGGTCCATAATGTATGATTGCATTGACAAAACAATTCAATTGCTACTGAATTAAAGAAAGCACATAGCAAACAAGTATCAATAGCAAAATATTACAAAGAATGATTTTAAATGCCCTCGCCTTTCTATGTAATAAAAGTGTGTACTGGATTTAATGATTTTGATAATAAATTTCTTTAAAAGACAGAAAGAAAAAGGAAAGCGAGCACAAAGGGTGGCGTTCTGAGTGTGTGGGAGCTGCAGAGATAATGATACTGACAATAAGGGAAAATGTAGAGCCAACCTTTTGAAGATCCATTGATGCCATTGCTTTGTCCAGTCCTTTGCAAACTCCTGCTATGTCTTTGATAACCTGGTGGAAACGGACAACCTTTGAGTGTGGGCGACCTTTGTCTACATTCATTAAAACTTGAAAAATCACTTAACAAACAAAATCTTTCTCTAAGCCAGCCTATCCTCAGTTGTGCCTGGGACTGGTGCGTGAAGTATGAGAATAGGACAAGTCATTTGGTATAGCTCAGTTTCATTAGTAAAGAACATTCACAGGTATCAGAACGATTTGCGATTACATTGCTATCGGGTCTGACCAAACTGCTCATGAAATCATCATTACATGTAAATGTCCCATTAGACACATGTGGAGATATCAGAATCTTTAACAAAGAAATTGTTGGTTTTGCTAAGATTTGCTTATTACGCACAACAGTTATGAAGTCAGCTGGTGTAATACGACACACTCACAATATATGCCTACTGAACAAAAGAGACCTATATGCCTAATCACATAAACTATTCTGTCTCATCCTAATCACATCAAAGAAATAATGCTTTTATACAAATTGTATAGGCTCACATTTTTCAAAGCAAGTCCAGTTTGAACTTTGGCAGCCACTGCATCAACTCTTGAAGCAAACCGTAGATAGTTCAACCCCTCATTTTTCTTGCGAATAGCATTCTCTGCATAGACCTGGGCAATCTCTACATTCTTTTTCTCCAATGCCTGAGGAAACGACGAATTTATATAATCAATACAAACTATTAAAAGAATCTTGTTGGCTTTCCTCCCAACAGAAAACATGCAGTTTATTAACTACGAGTACATGACTGGGCTCTGTGTGTGGAGAACATATCTTTGCATGTAGCCTACCCAGCTCAACATCAAAGACCATGTCACCAACGAGAAGCGAAAAGAGGAATCCGAGAAGCCCTTGGTACGTTTTATAGGAAATTTTTGACTACGGTGAAACAACGAAAGTTCAGATGATGCAGCCATGGTGATCATTAGGACTCGTGAAGACATTATTACAGGGCCCAGGGAAAAGAGAGTCTGGCACTGGCAGAGGAAACAATGGGAGGACAACATACAAAATTGGACAGGTATTGACCCAGTGAGGAAAGTGGAAGATTGTGAAAAGTGGAAGCAGTTGGCTGCCTACAGCCCATCAGGCTATGACATAGAAGAAAAAGAGAAAGGAGAAGCAGCTTGATTTGATTATTCCGAAAGAAAGACACAGTAAATACATCAAGCACATATTATGTGGTTCACCCTCAGGATTTTGATATGGCTGACTTTATTCGCAAGCAAAGCCGTGCAAAGATGCAGAACAGGGGTGGGGTCTGCAGTCCTGACACGGGCAGTGGCACACTTTTTACCTACCGTACAACAGGGTGAAAAATAGGGAGTAGACACTGTTTGCCAAACTGCCCTGAGACTGGTCTCCCCAATATATCTCGCTCCTAGGCCTAGATCCACTGGTCATGGACCAACCTGTCTTCCTAATCCATGCCAAGCTTCGTCCACAAGCAGTGAGATCGATCACAGCGCGCATTCAATCACCCCTTCATGGTGAACTGTCTGTGCGAGGACTGCAGACCCCTCCTGTTCTGTGTCTTCGCGCGGCTTTGCGTCAACTTATTATAGACATATGAGCCAAAGTGGCACCCCAAAACCATATAAAACTCCCTTAACCTCTCATTTACAATTGCACCTACAATGCAGAAAGAACAGCCCCTGGTTGAATGATCAGCTGCGCTGTCACTATGGTAGAAATACTAAAACTGACCTGATTAAGGTAATGCAAATGGTATGAACATTTATACAGCCTACAACAAACCTTTTTCAGTTTCACCTTCTGAAGTCTTTCTTCCTTTTCAGCTTTTTTAGCACTTCTTTCCAATTGCTTGCACGTGAACTGAGGGAGGTAAGTAAAAAAAAAAGGTCTGATATGAGGCACATGATGTCTTGTTTTCTTCTACATAATGATTTTCTTTTATGGTGATAACTCCAATCCCAAAAAATATATGGAAAACAAATTTGACAATTATACATGTACACTGAATGATTCTATAAAGGCAAATAATTTAACACTCAGTAATTAAGAATTAGCATTATTAAAAGATAATTCATTGTTATTGCACGATTGCAAAAGTCCTCTATTATTCGAGGCTGCAGTCATAAATGGAAGAAGAAGAAGAAGAACAAGGACATTAAAAAATGAAATAAAACATAACAAATAAGCCCATTTTAAATTCCAAACAAAGTTTATCCAAATAAATGGATGATACACATTGGACTTTGAAATGTCTGTTGATTTTTCACTTCAAATTTAGGTTATGATTACAAATGCTCACCTTCAGCTGAAACAATGTATCTGAAATAAAAAAATAAAAAAACAAACTCATACAAATGTTTTAAAGATGTGCCAATGATGAAATTGTACTTCACTTGTATTGCATCTTCATTTTAGTGGTCAAATACGCTACTGACCACTGTCACTCGACAGCATAAGATTCAAACAAAGTTTTGTCATCTAGATGGACACCTGCCTAGTGTGGCCATGGTCACTTAATTTCTTTATCTAATAACAAAAACATTGTTCAGAACAGTCAGTTGTCCTGCTCCATTGTGTTCTACCGCTCACTATCATAATCATTCACACAATGACAACTTGAAATAAGTCAGTACATACAATTGAGAGGTTCTACTACATGCACTATACAACCAAAACATATTTTGTGAATAATTATAGTAAAACTGGCGAACTTTTAAAATGTTTCATGGTTCTTGTTTTTAAAAAGATGATTTAATCCAATTTATTTATATATAGACTACACGCAACACATGTCCTGATCTACATAAACTTTTCTATGCCTGTTTACTCTTTTAAATTTTAAATGGCATGGTAATACTTGCTACTACTATACTAAAATATGAGAGATGCTTCATATGTTGGCAAGTAATTGCTTGACTCACATTGGTGGGAAACTTTGAAACTCCTCCCCCAAGAAATGTAGGGATTGTGTGATTGTTATATTGAATAATATTGTCAACAAAGTGCAGTAGAACATGAACATTTGTAGTTAGTAGGCTATTCAAAGGTCCTTGATTACTAATTCTTTTTATACCCTTACTTAGCTATGTCCATTACTGATACATACCATCCATATTTGTGCTGTGCTTGTTCTCTCCTGTTGACTGTCAATGCTTTTGTATAACCAAAAATGACAATAGTGCCAAGCAAGCAGTAATCTAAGAAGAGAGAGGAACTTTCGGTTTATCATAAAAACACAAGTCATTGTCATTCATTCATGCTAATCTTTCTTATCTAGGCCTATTTCATGTTTTCTTTTTTAAGTGTGCTCACATTTAAATCTTACAACCATACTAAAAAAAAGTCTTGGACAGACAGGGGCTTGGCGACAAAACACCTCTTCTCTAGGACTTAAACTACTAAAATACTGAGGCTAATATAATACTTACATTAAAGATCTAAAAGTATAAGAATACCATAGAGATCTAGCTGATTTATATAGAGAGTGCTTTTTCTCACTCAAGCTGAAAGCACTTTACAACTTTAAGCTATATATTACCCTGACAGACCTGTTTCATTCCAGAGCCATCTTCATCTCTGCTGTAATTCTACTATTATGGTGATTGTACTGGTTTAAAAATCAAGAGCCAATTCTATGAGTGTGATGCAGATTAGGTCTATCTCTGCTACTGCTACCTAACTATCTCTAGTCTAGATATATCTAATTATGAATGTAAATGGATCAAGTCTAATGTAGATTAGGCCTTATAGTTATTTATAGTCTGGATTATCAACGATTTATATTACATATCTAGACTCTAGTCTAGTAGTTAGATTAGGACCTCAGTAGCCTACCTACCTACACACTCACTCAATAAAAGCAAGTCAGTTTATGAGTTTAGTCAGATCAACAACAACAGTTCAGTAGACAGAATGACAGAATTGATAACTAACACTAACACTACTACTATGACTATGATGATGACTAACACAGTAACAGGTTAGATAGATAGGCGTTTTGTATGAGTATGAGGCAGATCAAGAAACCTGGGCCTAGATCTGGAGATCTACATTGTCATTACAGAGTCACGAAATTGTGACTGTGACACACACAGGTCTAAAATAGAATCATAATATGTAACAGAAAAAAAGGTGTTTAATAATAGAAGCCTTCTTACTGCCTTGTGTAGTAAGGTTCCAAGCCCCAAATAATGACGTCAAGATACACGGAAGTAAACAAAGTAATCATTGTCAATGAGAGTTGATTCCCCTAACTGAAATGCTATTTTTAGTATATCCTGCGATTCTGGAAAACCCTACCCCCCCCCCCCCCCCCCCCCGCAAAAACAGCCCTGGGAAGGGAAGAAAACAAAGAAGAAGAAAGGGGGAAAAAGCAAATTATAGGCTAGACAATGGAAGATCTTGTCAGTATGTTTGTGTGGGCGCCAATAAGGCAATCCTATCAGTTGAGATTGAGAAGGCTTTGGAATCTATCAGTCTGTCGGGGGAGTACATGTAATATAAGCCCTATTGTAAAGCGCGTTGAGCTAACCTATGGGCCAGGAAATACAAAGCATTATTGTTACTATTTATGAAGAGCTTTGTGCCTTCTGATGTCGATTTAAGAGATTGTTAAGAAACACTGAATCTACATATTGTATTTTAATGTACCGTACAATGTGTTGTTAGATACTCGTTGTGTTCATTCGCTACCTTAGAAACTTGGTAACAAACTTAATATACAATGCACAGTACACTGTATTATGGTAACAATAGATTACATGATCCTTCACAGACTCACCTAAGGGAGTATGTGTGTGTGTGTGTGCACTCTCTCTCCCTCTCTCTCTCTCTTTCTCTCTCTCTCTCTCTCTCTCTCTCTCTCTCTCTCTCTCTCTTTCTGACTACTTGTCACTATAAATCTCAAAAACTCTCTCTGACTACTTGTCAATATAAATCTCAAAAACTCTCTCTGACTACTTGTCACTATAAATCTCCAAAACTCTCTCTGACTACTTGTCACTATAAATCTGAAAACTCTCTCAGACTACTTGTCACTATGAATCTCAAATACTCTCTCACTTGTCACTGTCACTATAACTCTCAAAGTCTCTATCTCTCTCTGCTTGTTGAGGAATTGCCAGACAATAATGGGGCGATTGTATGTATAGTATGTCTGTATAGTATTTCTGTATAGTATGTCTGTATAGTATGTATGTATAGTATGTATGTATAGTATATATGTATAGTATGTATGTATAGTAATAGTATGTATGTATAGTATGTATGTATAGTATGTTTGTAAAGTATGTATGTATAGTATGTATGTATAGTATGTATGTATAGTATGTATGTATAGTATGTATGTATAGTATGTATGTAT
>JAUELK010255432.1:5836-16430 GCA_031471215.1 Gastropteron pacificum | reverse complement strand
TTTGTGTTTCTGTCTCTCTGTCTCTCATTCTGTCTCTCTCTCTCTGTGTTTCTGTCTCTCTGTCTCACTCTGTCTCTCATTCTGTCTCTCTCTCTCTCTCTGTTTATGTCTATCTGTCTCTGTCTCTCTCTCTCTCTCTCTTTTATTCTGTCTCTCTCTCTCTCTCTCTCTCTCTGTGTTTCTGTCTCTCTGTCTCACTCTGTCTCTCATTCTGTCTCTCTGTCTCTCTCTCTGTCTCTCTCTCTGTCTCTCTCTCTCTCTCTCCCACAGTCTCTCTCACTCTCGTTCTAGATTAAACAATGTCTCACCACTCTCTCTATCTCAATCTCTCTCCTAAACTATCTCTCTCTCTCTCTCTCTCTCTCTATCTCTCTCTCACCACTCTCTCTATGTCAATCTCTCACTCTCTTTCCTAAACAATCTCACTCATTCCTCCACACACTATATATCTCCCTCACAATCTCCGTGTATCTCTCCCACACACACTATCCCCCTCCCTCTCTCCCACACACACGCTTGTTCGATACCTTTGAGTATTTGAGAGTTTGTATTGTTTGTAGGCCTCGCCAGTCAGTGTCAAGCGCGCTTTGCCTGCAGGCAGCGACGTGTCTGAACTGAACAAAGCAGTCACTAAAGTGAGCGCGCTTCTCGATTGAAGAATCAACTTTCCTTCCCGATGCAGGACACCGCCCCCTCGATCTACTTTTCTGCCGTCTCAATGGTCTTGTCACTTATCGATGTAGGCGCTAGGTAACCCAAGACCGACCAATCTTCGTCCTAAGATTCTTAGCTCTGTCGACGAAAACGAACTTCTCTTTCCAATCTCTGGTGGTTTTAAGTCAAAATAATTTGTACATGGGACTCGGCGTGTTCAAGGATTTCAGGAAGGACCACGAGATCTAGAGGCCTACCTACCGCCTAAAATTTAATTTTTTTTGTTGGTGTGCTCTATATCCCCCCCCCCCCCCCCCCCCACACACACACCTTTCACTTTCATCTCCCACCTGTACTCTAACTCTACGGCACGGTAGGCCTACTCTATCTAACATTGCCTATCACTGAGTAGGCCTCTAGGTACACAATGTTATCACAATTATGTGAAATCCACGAACTTCTGCTGAAGTAAACAGGCTAATCCCTGATAGGGCATAATTGTGAGAATTTCACTGCGTCTAAATACCGATGGCCGTTGTCCGAATAGAGTCGATTAGCGGCAAGAAAACACAACAGAATAAACACATTGACTTCAGGTGAATGTTTGTGGGCCAAAATTGTTATTGCAGCGATATTATCCTCATCTAAGTCGGCATACAACTCTTAAAGAATTTTAAAAGACTACTACCTAAAGAGAATGTATGATTGAACAACACGTTCTTATGTGGGCCCTACCGGTATCTCTAAGCACCCACAAAACATCTAATTTATTCACAGAAATATCAGGGGAGAGCAACAACCCCGCAAAAAGGATGGCATTAACACGAACAAAATAAAATCATTTGCGAAAGAAATAGTGAGCAAACAAAAACACCAATAAGAACATACGCATAAAACAAACCAACCAGCCACCCCCCCCCCCCCCCCCTACAACCCCCCCAACAACAACAACAAAACTAACCAACCAAACAAAACACAACAACCACACCAGGAATGTAAAAACGATCGCTCGTCGTTGTTTGCTAATTTTAAAAAAGTGTTAAAACGCGTTAAAAAATGAGAATTCAATACAAACAGACGAGAAACAGACAACAACAAAAAACATAGATACACTGTAAACAGCGAGAAATATAATATTTCTAACAATGAGAAACAGTTATTCGTGAAATACAAACCTTCGATTAAACAAAAAACTCTGATAAAAATAATATAATTAATATCCAATTAATGTCCGTAGGCCCAAAATGCCCACAGTACAATACATGTAGGCCTAATGACAAAATTGCAACGCAGGCAGACATAGGCCTAATAATATATCCATGCTCTCTCCGCTCCACACTTGGCATTTGGCCAGTCTCGACGTGTCCTTCAACTTTGCCCTATGTACCGCATTTCAATGGCAACCGCAGACGTTGCTCGGTGACCGCATTCGTAAGAGGGAACACTAAACTTTTTTCCGCAAGGACAGTTTGGATTTCAAAAAGTTCGCACGACGATAAATCTAGGATTTCAGTGCTTTACGAATGAAAATGTAAGTATCACATGATGAATACTTGAGTTTACAGCCGAGTTGGACCCGGCAAATATGAGAGTCATGTCAAATCAAGTGAAAACCAGGGGTTCGTGCTTCAGTTGTCAAGCACGCCAGTTTCACGGGCACTGGCGGCCATCTTGATAGCAACTCGCCTGAGCATGCCGCATTGTGCAGTGCAACGACCTTTCCTGTCAACGCGCATTCCACCGAATAAAAAAGTTTCCATTTTTTATTACAAGATAAAGTGAATCAACATTTAATGTACATCGATTCAGTTTTATTGGAAATAGTTACATGGTAAATGATTTTGAAAAATATAAATAATTAGAGTGAATTGAATGATATTTTCATAAAGAATGCCCGGATGTTGGCGTATGAATATTGCTTATGCTGACGCGAAGAGTGGCAACTGTTGCCGTAGGAATAAACGCCATAGACAACGGTAGCTGTGACGACTGTTCCCATCAACAACTCTAAGGTGAATTATTTGTCTTTTCATGTTGATTGATGGCAAACTGCATCGTGCAGAATTAATGCACAATCTTAATTTTATGATTGATACGTTGATATGCTCTGAATGTTTGTTTGTCGTTTCCATGTGCATGAAGAGAATGGTTTGAATATGGCCGTTGTTGACTTATTCACTCGATCATTGCTGACATGGACTCGCATTGCTCTAAAATCTAAAATTATGGGATGATAATGTTCGTCAGACCGCTTATCTTCGCCGTTTAGCATCGTTTGGACCGAAGTAAATCGTCTAAATGAGCAAGAGTTGCCCCATATTATTCAATTTGCTGACTATGAATGAACAGCACTGTTTGCCCCCTCCTCCCTCTCTCATAATCAAACCCACTCCTCACTCTGACACTTGACATCTGGTCTTCAGCTTTTTGTTAGTTTACAATATAAGAAGATGGTTCTAGCTCATGTACTGTATCAGTGTATGATGTATGGTCGTCTAGACCCATTCTTGCCATTATTTTCTGACAGGCTAGCTTACTTAGACTTACAGAGTTAGATCTATGTTACAACACCAACACCAACAGATCTGTCTTTTTGTTGTTTTACTCTTCTTTCACTTTCCTCATTACGACAGTACTTACTAGATCTAGATTCTGATTAGATTAACCAATCAATGGACCAACCAAGGCAAGGCGGCTTCAGCCAGTAGACCGAGTAGGGGCTTTCAGGATCTTCCTTCTTCTCTAACTCTATGACTCAATTATATTGTTATTCTAGACTGTCGTCAGTGTCATACTCGTACCTCTGCGATCTTCTCTCACTCTCTCTACTGTTTAACTAATGCTCTCCGTTGTAAAATAACATTTTAAGCAGTAACCTAGGCATGTATTATGTATACAACAAAGTAACAAACATTCATTAGAAACATCACATCCAATTATTCATTATATATAGATTCTAGTATAGATCTAGATCTATAATCTATATGATAACATATGGTATATATTATTAATAATAATAAACAGGCAATGGTCGAACTGTTCTACTAGATCTTTCTATCCTGAGCCCTAATTGATAGGGCAATATTTTTGTGCAAGAAAGAACAAGGTATGAATGACAGATCTTTATTAAGCGTCCTTCAGTCCATAGAATTTTGCTGCAACTCTTTCACACACACCCTAACTGAGTCTAGATTCTAGATCGTAATTTTACAATTTACCTAGAATTTGTGGGTTGGCCAACACATGATTGGTTTTGGTTAGTAGGGATTTCTAGTTAGTGTTTGCCATTGGATCTCGAGTGCAATCTCTTTCAACCATTACCATCACTATCGTATTGCCAATGTCGCTTCTCATTCCCTTTTAGAGAGGAACCCTAACCCTGCTCCGAGCTCACACCCTGATGGAGGGGGCCCTAACGGCAATGTTTGGAAGTGGAAGTCCTCCCTCAAAGAAAGAATTTAGTCATGAATGATTTATTTTTGTACATGTATCACTGTTTAAATTGATTGTTTTTCTTTTTATCTGCAGCGGTTACAAAGAGTTTCTGCCAGCAATGGCAACACAGACTTTTGTTACAGATTTACAAGTCATGAATCCCACTGCTGTACAGGTGAGATTAGTTGACAAATGAACGAGTAGAATTTAAATTAATCAAGGCATTGATAATTGAGCATCATTCTTTTTTTGTTTGTCGTTGTTCTTGATCAATTATGGATGAAGTTACACAAAGCATCAGAAACCTCCTGGACTGATTGGTCGCATATTGAATTTACATGTTAATATTATACCACAAATTATGCTCTTCTACATGGAGCCAGAGAAACACTGATGATTTTGTCTATATATGTATAAAGATTTCCCCAGATGAAAGTATTGAAAGTCATCAATAGATGTGATTCATGATTATTTTTCTTTCTTTCACTTGAGAATGTCTCTTTCGGGTGTTCACTTCTTTTTTTTGTAGTCAAACTTCTGTGAAGATCATCAAATTCATATTTCATTTATGCAGGCCTTTGGTCTTGATCTCACCTCTGATGGGGTAAGTTGTGTGCTCTGCAGTGATACAAATCAAACACATAATGTAGCGCTTTTTAGTTGGGATAAACATGGCTATGAATTGGTCTTCAATTTGAACAAGATTGTTTCAGAAGCCTGTTTATAATTATAGTGCAGACTTTATTCTTTTAAAATTATGTAAAGATAAGGAAATTAACACAAAGAAAATGTTTTTATTGTTGTTGATTATTATTATTATGCAAAGATTTTCCGAAGTTGGTCAAACTCAGACATTTGAAAAAATTGCATTGCCATTGTATTATTTTCAATTTAAAAAAGAAAAAGTTGAAAAGGCTATTTTCTTATTCACACGTACCAAAACTTTAAAAGAAATGTCTGAAGAAAACATTTCAAAGAAAAGCTCTCAATGAAGAAATGAAAGCATCTTGTTGATCATCATCCAGGCATATGGGTTAGATCTCACTTCAGATGGGGTGAGTTGGTCAAGAGACACATGGGTGCTGTACTACTACGTCTTGCTCTTTTCTCATCATAAACCTTTTGAGAGATCAATGACTAACATACATACTGCTTTCATTTATTTGAGCATCTAGCTCCTTTATTTAACCCTCTTCTCTTTGATCAAAAAGAAACACAGTAGTTTTCAGCTTTAAACACACAGCTTGAGATCTGATTCTGAACATGATTTTTTGCTACAACTACAAGAAGAAAAACATATTTTCTCGACTCCATGTACATTTACCTAAATAGACAGTTTTGTTTTCTTGGTTTCCTTCTTTCTCCATACAGACTCTTACAATACTAACATTGTAAAAAACAAAAGAAAAATCACCTTTCTTTTTTCCCCCTTCGTCTAAGTCAAGTGAATGAAAGTCAACATTCTCCATGAATACAAATTTGATGTTGTCAAAACGTTATGAAATAATGCATTTATGAAGAAGTGTACAGGAAGATCAGCCATCCTTTCATGATAATGATGTAATCATAAATTAAACACTTATGAATAGCTAGTAATGGTGGAGAACTGTGTTACTTATATTTCAAACTTATAATGACTCAACACATTGTGAAGTGTTCAATCTGCACCGTAAAATTATAAAAACAACATTTTTGGTTGCTTTGTGTATTGTGTTGTAACCAAACATGAATAGAGTGCACAGATGATGTCAAAACACACCATTTTACAACTGGCAATTTGCACTGTTCTGCAATGAAGAACCAGTTATTTTGCAAGAGAGAGATGAAAAAATTACTTGCTTAAAGCGTAACTTTCCCTATAAAAGTGAACAAATCTCCACTTCTTTCATTATCTATCTCAACTCAATGAGTGATATTCCCCTTTTGTACATTCCTCCTCACTGAATTTCTCTAACTCATAGTCATCATAGTAGTGTGTACTGTTTGTATTATTTTACTTTTCTTTTTTTGAAATGTTACATATAAGTGAAACTTGGAATGTAATCAACGATGTTGCTGACATTTTGTAATCTTCAAAAAAGTTTTTGAAAAGAGAAAAATCCATAGAAAGGACATAGCAGCAGCTCTGGTTTCTTTCTGAGAACGATTCCTAAGTGTAGCGCGTTGTAAAATTGTTTAAGAATCTGCTTTGCGCACACACACACACACAAGAAATTAAAAAAGCACAAATTGAATATTAAATCTGAGTCTCTCTGATGCCTCAGAATTTGTAGAACTCACATGACTAGCTGCTTGATATGTCACCCTTTCACTTTGTCAGTTATTAGCTGCAACATTTTCATATGGTGTACAAAGAGAGCCTGTGATTGCTTGTGAGTCTCATTTATTTCAGAAGAATAAAGGTTCCCGCATTCTGATAGAAATCAACATACATTTAAAATGAGATTTTATATTCATCTTTGAAAAGAAGTAACCTTATCTTTTCAGTCCTGACAGTAGACTAATGATTGTAACCACACACTGCAACCCATGGATTCAGCAAAGCTTTTTTTTTCTTTCCACTGTAGTAGAATCTAGTATGAAAATAGTGTATTGTAAATGTAAATATGTTTATCATTATTTACATTTTTGTTGTTGTCCTGATGCTAATAGCGAGGAGCTGATTCAATTATTCTTTCTACACGTAGGCCTACACTACAGGACCTTTCACAAATTGTTGAAAAGTTTATCTGACTCTTGTAGTAAGAGCACATTCTGAGAAATGTTGGCTTGCAAGGCTCTATCATTACCTTTCATCAGACAATTGATTAATCAGCGAATATAGATTAAAGCATTCCTTTTCGAAGGGAGGGATTCAAAGGTCATGTTTTTTAAATTAAATTTTTCTTTTGGTCATTTTTTTCGTACTTTCATTGTCCTGGGAGGGATGTGAGACAGGCTGCAATCCTTTTGTGTAGACATAGAATGTAATGTGTTGTGTTGTTGCCCCTCAGAATGGTGCGGTGGTGAAGACGTCCACCCCCAATAGCCAGGGAACCATTCAGGCTGGCCAAAAGACCACCATCATCCAGCCTGCACAGGCACACTCTGGCGGGCAGCAGTTCATTGTCACCAGTGAGTTGCTACAGCTAGCTAGTAAGAATAGGAGTGGCTTTGTTTTCCTGACACTCTTTCTCACTTTGTACTCCTTCTGCTGTATACTATTTTTTCTTATTAATTCTTCATTCTTTCATGGACTCAAACCTACTAAGAAGATCATACTGCGCTTTTGCACATTTTTGGGAGGGATGCTTCCATCTGCCATGTTATGGGGATGAAAGAAGGAGTTTGAATAATGCTCATTATCCACACATTTTGAAGATTAAAACGAAAAAATAACACAAATTTGCCTTGAAAAGACACAATCAATTGACAAAAATGATTAAAAAAACCCACCACAAATTACCATCTCTGCATTTCTGTCCTTCAGCCTCGGCAGTGGATCAAGCCCAGCTAGGCGATCAAGGAGCGGGCAGCGAGTCTATAACCATCCAGCCAACCACAGGGGCAAGCTCTGGAGGCCAGGCTGTGTACCCAGGACATCTACAGTACGTAGAGGCCAGTGAGCCTCCCCCGGGCATCTACGCTAATGGCCAAATGTACGGAACAGAGGGCCAGGCCCCACCAGGGTGGAGTAACCAGCACGGCGCACAGGCATCTGGGGGGGGCCTCTTGCTCTGGCCATGTGGGGGAGAGAGAGAGAGTTAAGATAGGAAAACTTCTTCTCAAAGATAAAGCAAGAAATAAGGAATTCAAACTTGTAACAGTTTCAACTGTTCTTCAGTGACAAATTGATAGTGTGAGGGAGACGGTCTTGTTGAAGTAATATAGTTTGCCTCACTGTTGAACCTTCATTTTATATTTTGTCTAATAGTGTTTTAGAATACAACATTTAACAAAATTAATTGACAATGTGGATGAGAAAATTGAGAACCTGAGAAAACTTAAATGATCATCAGTGTTCTCAAGATGGTTTAGTGCAAATGCAGAGACCACTTCGTTGTCAATTGTAATGAATAGTTGCTTTGTAGGGTGTAAAGCATTTTGAAAGTTCAATTAAAGACATGAGTTCTCATACAATTTTGATAAGTAATAATTCTAGAGGCACAGCATGGTTGGCTGAAATGGAAATAGAATGATAGTTTAAGATACCACAGCTTTCCCTGCTTTTAATGGTTAAAAAGAAAAACTAGCTTACTAGATCTCTCTCCTTCTTTCTTGGTTGAGGGGAGGTCACCTCAGTGCCGTTGTTTTGTTGAATTGGTGGTTTCTCATCGTATTTTCATAACTGGCCGTGACTTCATGTTGGTTTCCTTTGTCTCTCCAAGTGAAAAAGCTCTGAAATGATCAATAGTAGGATGTGATCTTAAAGGGTCTTATTCTTTCATTCCATAGCTGCTAAATAAAGAAAACCATCCATCTTTCATTACCCTTCAGGAATTAATGGCACGGATAAATGTACAAATTGTACTGTTGCGAGGTCAAGAGGATTTCCGCACTGGCCCTCTTATCTATTATAGAGTATCACATAATACATTTATTTGTACAAATGGTATGATAAATCCATTTGGTTTGGTAGAATATGCACAGGTAACTAACACTAATGCTAATTTAATTGTTATCTTGGTAAGTTGTCATAATTGTTAAGTCCAGAGTATTGGTACAACTTTCTCCCAGTTGTTTGTGGTCTGTTCCGTGTTCCCTCTATGAGGGTTTGTGTTCTGTGTTTGGTTTGGCGTTTGTGTAGTTGTTTTCATGTAACCCTTTGTGCGGTTGCTTAACAGTGAGTGAGTGGGAGAATGTGGAGTGAAAGAAGAGAAGTCGTAAGTTGACGAGCTTTGAATTGTAATTGACATAATCTTTGTTCTTTTCTCATTCTTCATTTTAGGCCCAAAGATCTTGTGCTGAAAGCTAGGTACTTTCGCAATTCTAATCTCTGTATAGTAGATTAGTTTTAGCCAGCCTTTCCCATACTCATGTAGCACACCTACTAAAGTTCTCCGGTACATTTTTTCTTTTGCCCCCTTTTCATTTTTTCATACTTTTCTTTTTAATTCATCTGCGGTCTTACTGTCTGGTTTTATCCTTTCTTTGAATACCCTGCTACTAAAGACAATGCTTGAGCCCATGAGCTTTTTGTTTTGTTCGTCTTGCTCTATCTACTTGACTGCTGCTATCAATTTCCTAACAACTGAGTCCAAGGGGCACAAAATATTGCATGCCATTTAGCCTGGTCAGCAGCTGACGTATAGGACTGTAGCACCTTGGGTCTGGGATAGAAAGAATTGGTTGCTTCCTAGCTTGTGTAGTTTAGATTGTTATGATTGTATGGATTGTTACATTCTCTTAAAATTGAAATGCAAGTGAGGAAAGATGGACGAGAGCATGCTTGACTTGTTGACTAACCTTTCTTTGTTGTTTAACTTGTTCATTGCATGATTGTTGCTCTCTAGTTGACTTTCTCAATAAGTAAAATTTTAGTTTCTTTAGATATATATCATTGTTTTTATTTAACATTTAATTATTGCGAAGTATTTCTTCTACTTCTACAATTAACAATTTGTTTGCATTTCAACTGATTATATGCAAATTTGATTTTGGTCTATTTGTGATAAAAGATCATAAAATATTATGAATTAAAAGCTAAAGTTACAGTGCCTTTTTCTTTCCTATTACCTAGTTAATTATTTGGATTGCATTTGTTATATTTAACAAATAAAAAGGACTTGAACAATCATAAAGTTACCTCCTTTTTTATTTCAAAGAGAAGTCCACTTTCTCAAAGTTAATTGAAAAAAAATGTGTATGTGATGATTGAGGTTTGTCTTTCAAAGGTCTAATGTATGACTCTCCTCTCTTCAGGCATAGCTACGGAGATTACAGCCAAGGCACTATGTACACCAATGTATCCGGCACATACTATCAGACACCACAAGGGGCACAGGTAGCGTCTTTGGCTACAGTAATCACTATCAATTTTATAATAAGTGTGGTCTGTGGGCGTGGCACCTTTTTTAGGGTCGATTGTTCTCAGAATTTACTTTGAGAATCCTGCCAGTTGAATTTACTTTTTATATTTACCTCCCTAATAAGTTCCACTCTTTGCCAGCGAGTGTCATCTGCGAAACTGCTTTTCCGATTTTCCATGGGAAATGGGAAGTTCCATTTTCAATGTGCGAAAACAGTGAGGAAGTGCACAATTTGTCTTTTTGGAAATTTCCACAGTGTAACTTATGTAGATCTAGTCATCTATACTGTCTGTGCTATATATATATATATATTTGCGTAACATTTTTAGCAACCTTCCTTTACATTTCTATTGTTGAATTGTCTACCAAACAACACACATGTTATGTGTTGCTGAGCCATAGGACACGAGATATTTTTAAAAAAAGGGGGCGGGGGGATATCATTTGAGAATCTCAATCCTTTTAAGTAAATGATAATGGGTTTTTTTAAGTGTGAG
>JAUELK010255321.1:0-16439 GCA_031471215.1 Gastropteron pacificum | reverse complement strand
TAGAATTGAAGTTCAAACTAATTTGAAGAAAACAAATCTGAAGACAAAATTTCAGTAGTTTAATTACTAGTAAAAAAGACTACTAAAAATTAGTCGTTAGTTACTGGCAAAACTACTCTCTTGAGACGAGTATCGTTACACTAAAAACTAAAATAAAACTACTAACGAACTACTTTTCGTTACTGTAATCGTTACCAAACCCTGGTAGTAGTAGCAGTAAGTAGTAGTAGTAGTAGTAGGAGGAGGAGGAGGAGGGGTGGGAGGAGGAGGAGTGCGACATGTAGCAACACGACTCACATTCCCATCTAAATTTTGGCCCATACCGTACGAGGCCTGTGCGTGCACCTCGCCTAATCTATCCTACATACAACCTCTATGGACTTGACCTAAAAAGAAAAGAAGAAAAATGGGCCAGCAAGGAGTGAAGTGAAAGGTGAGAGTTGAAAGGTCGTATCACTAGTAAACACATTGGGAGGCGGGAGGTAACTGACTGACTGGCGGCGAGCAGGTAAGGTAAGTACGACACGAATGCCAAGTCCTTCTGCCTTCTGACTTCTGACAGGTACAAAAAAAAACAGACAGATCTAGGCTAGACTAGACTAGATCTAGACTAGATCTAGGCTAGAATGTTGCTGACAATTAATTATTCACACTCACACGCTGTCTTCATGTCACGAAAAAACACACACGCCGTGTTTGTTGTAACAGAAGAGAAGGGTAATTAATAGGCTATACCCTTCACGGTGGGGCATGAAGAAAGAGAAAAGAAGACGAGAGATAAGAAAGGCTAGCTGGTTAGAGATTCTAGGGCCTATACACTTACAACATTGGGACACTTTACCCACGTAAGCTCTAGATCTATCGACACTGTGTTTGTGGAGGGATAAAGAAGACATATATTCTAAAAGCTAAGGTATTGGTCCAAAATTTGCTTTAGATTTAGATTCTAATCTAGACTAGACATTATGATGATGCAGTTGCAGTATGTGAATTGGTATTAGATATCTAGACTAGATTCTAAATCTAGATCTATCTAGAATCTAGTCTAGATCTAGATTCTAGTTCTAGATCTTGACAGTAGCTTCTACTTGTAGATAGACACAGGGATTCCTCGGGTGCCTAATTTAAGTCTAGGCTTAAAACCTAAAGGCCTCTATGCATAATTACAACAATGATGCAGGCAATAGGCTTACCTTTGAGAATAGAATAAAGTATGACTTGCGGCTAGCGGCAGCATGGGACATTCTAAATATAGCTCACAGATGTACCTTAGTGACAGTTATTGGTGTTAGTAGGCTGTAGCACACACACTCTCATATTATTTTCAGCACACACATATTTTTTTAAAATGTTAGCCACACCACAGTGTGCCAGAGTCACTGAAAACATATGAAGGTGTAGGTGTATGTCTTAGACTTGGAGGGAATGTTGGCGCGTTCATCACATGCAATGTTCTACTTTTTTTTTCAAAGATTTTGACCTCTGATCTCTTAAAGCAAAAACAGTTTTATGTTTTAACATACATTTCTAAAACAAATTATCATTTCTTGAGTCAGATATTCACAGGGACAACTATATGCAACGCACACACGCACGTACGTGTATGCACACACACTAAAGAACCCATCTAATAGAACAGGAAATCCCATGACGTAGGGAGACCGATACGCCAATATGCATGCGCACACAGTATCTTCACGTTAAAATATGCCCTGTGTAGACATAATGACACAATGATGGATTCCCTAAAGGCCTACCAGACCACACTCATTTGCATCAGCCCTTTTGTGTTTTGTGTTTCAGATTAGTTTTAGTTAGGAAACTTTGTTTATCTAGCTGTTTTAAAACTTAATGGTATGTGGAATATAATAATATATCCTTTCTAGTGCAATTTGTTTGTTTTTATTTTATTTTCCAGAAGATGTTGTCCACACTGAGCAGGCGCTGTTCTATGCTCTCCAGTACTACAGTATTGAGAAAGCACTATGCATCTTCATCACAGAATCTAGATTTAAGTGGTATTTATCCTCCAATTGCAACCCCTTTTTCCGAAAATGAGGATATTGATTTTGGTAAACTGGAGGAGAATATGGATAAATGGAACAAAATACCATTTAGAGGTATGTTGCCTGTTTCTTACTCTCTACGTCCTATGCCTTTTCCATTTTTGTCAGAAAAGTTGATAGAGCATTATCAGTACATTAGCAGTACCGGTACATGGAGAATTATCGAATCAAGGAACAATTTAGAATTTACTAATAGAGCTGTGTATCTGATGGATGACGTTGAGAAAGGTATAATAAATCAAATCTATTCTTTTAAAAAGTTTGGCATTTTATGGCAAGATTGCTTCACTGCATAGTGTGTTTTATATAGTCAAACACTAGTATTCTTCCAAATTTAGAACACTGTCAAAGGTGATAAAGTAGCATGTTAGGTTTATAATAATAGTAGCCTAATTGCTGATTTATTTATTTTTGCTTTTTATCGCTCAAGCTCAAAGGGCATTATAGTATATTATTTGCCCAACAGACTTGTTTCATTCCAAAGCCATCTCAACCTCCTGGGAGGTATACTGGTAGTGCTAACCAACATTCTGACAAGACCTTTCACTGGCTATAGTCGGGTATGGTACCCTTTTTACACCTGGGTACAGTGAGAAATTTGTGATAAAGCACTTTTTCCAAGAGTGCACCTGGTGGTGGATAAGAAAATACTCTCAAATCCAAATCGAGCCGGCACAGCTGGGATTTATGAGGCCAACACGCTGAGCACTTGACCACCAGATCTTACAATATGGTGGCTTTGGAAGCAAGGGAGACCTCACTTTGGCACTAAATTATGCAAAAATAGCCATAACCTAGGAGCATTTTTGTATCAAGTGTATGCATAGGAATGTGTATGGGGTAACCTCAAAGAAATTCTGCGGATGGAATGAAAAAGACATTTCTGTATACTTGTAATATAGTTTCAGCGGATCAGAACATTATGTTTGTGGACAGTGACAGAGTAAGGAGAACTATAGACATTGGTGAACCCTTGCTTGCCTTAAGATTGCGGAATAATGTATATATGATGATACTGTGGTTCACAGTATGCTAAGTTTATAAATAGGTATTCATATTTTTCCCTCAGGGTATGTTGTTCATGGGTCCAATGGAGAATACCCATTTCTGACACTGGAAGAGAAAACCCAGTTGGTGAAGGAGACAAAGAAAATGTCTACCTCGGGAAAGCTTATCATTGCTGGAGCCGGTTGTGAAGGTATTGACACAGATTGTAGTACATCACAGTCTTTATAGATTTAGTTAACATTGTATACTTAACTTTGTTTACATCCCTTTTTTCAAAGAAATAACAGTGAATGCATACACTTATCATACCATTTTACCATTTGGCACCTTGAACTTACTGGTTAAGGCATAAATCTATGAATAAAAATAAATACATGATCGAAAATGTAGGCCTATTTCTTACATTGGCATATACGACATCTTCTCAGCCTTAGTTAGCCACATCTTTACTGCTTGTAGTCTTGTTTTGTCTGCCCCTCTGAGTGGCCAGGCTTCACATCCATATAGTAGTACCGACCAGATCAGGCACTTTAGGATGTTCATCATAGTTACTATGATAAACAAAATCTGTAATATAATACAATGATACTTATGATTGTAGTTATTTTAGTTTATGTGATAGTTTTTGCATGATTATGACTTTCTTCAAGTTGCACAAACTACTAAAATGCCCATTTGTGTTCTCCTTGTCAGGAACACAAGACACTGTGAAGATGTGTGAAAGGATGGCAGAGGCAGGGGCTGAGGCGGTGTTGGTGTTGAATCCACACTACTACAAAGCAAACATGAGCTCATCAGCTCTCATGGCTCATTTCACCAAGGTGGCCACATTCGCTGACTTATGAAGTCTTTTAGATTTAGAGTTTAAAAAGAAATGATTTTAAAGCTAAAGCTAGGAGTCTATTTTCAGATTCATTTTCAAATGAAAAGACTGAAAGACTACAAGAAATATAGCGACATTTGAGTTTGAATTTGTTTGCATAGAGCTTGAGCGATAAAACATCACTTCATTCTCAAAGAAAATTTCTGTCCTTTTTTTCCAATCATGTATACTGTATTCTCGAAGGATACGATTTTGTATCTCTCTATTTCAAGAGTCATTTGAAAAGTTTTACTGCTATTTATGGCCTGTAACTTGTCTTGATCAGTATGACATTTCATTTTTCCTCCAGGTAGCAGATGCGAGTCCAGTGCCAGTTGTGTTGTACAATGTTCCAGCCAACACTGGAGTAGACATACCAGTGGATGTTGTGGTCAGCCTGGCTGCTCACCCAAACATAATTGGCCTAAAGGACAGTGGTGGAGATGTGAGTCTCAAGAGTACACTTGTACAACCTTGCATGAGTTAATGATAAAACCATGTTTTTTTGTGAGATATTGTAGACCTGTGTATTAGAGTATTAGTGCTTGAATATATGGGTTGTTCTTATCACTTGTTTGCAAAATAGCTTTCATCCTCAAATGATGAAAGTTGAATTTGTTTTCTTAACAAATTGCATCCGGTCAATAATTTGTTGCTGATAATGGATGTCTTCTTAGAACATTAAACCAATAGACGTTTATGCATCAAATACTATACTTGATAGACACATACCTCTTTTATATTGTCACTTAAAGAAATGAACATTTTGTTAGCCTCATTTAGTGTTGTACATTTTTTCAGTTATCAATTTTTTCTTTCTTCAGATCACCAGAATTGGCTCAATCGTGTTCAAGACCCAGGGTAAAAATTTCCAAGTCTTGGCTGGATCAGCTGGGTATTTGTTACCAGCTTTCAGTGTGGGTAAGTCAAGGAGCAGGACAGAGCTAATAGTACTGATGTAGACAGATGAATTTGTCATATTAATAGTACTGATGTAGACAGATGAATTTGTCATATTAGGCACACTTCTATTTGTAAAACCTACTGATTTCAGTATTTGCCATTTATATATATGTACTGAAAAAAGACATGTTGCATACTATAGTCCCAGCTTGAGGGTCTAGGCAAAATGTGTATACCTTTCTTCACCCAATCAGCTCTTAAACCTTCAAGAATATATCCAATCAAGGTATTTGTTACCTTTTTCTGACATTTTCTAAATGATGGTTTAAGTTTCATATTTTCTTCATTACTGGAGCATCTTTCCAGTACCTAATACCTTTCGAAAATCCAGCACCTTCATTCTTTCACTCTGTAAAGCAGCTGTCAAGTTAATCACTTTCTGTAATCGGTCAGTCCCAATCTTTCATTGTTTTACACATTTCAAGATTGAAATTATATGATGAAGGAAAGAGTTTATAAACTCAAACTGTTTTCCAATCCACAGGCTGTGTAGGTGGTGTTCTGGGAGCTGCCAATGTCTTGGGAGAGCAGGTGTGCAGTCTCTTGCAGTTATCTCAAAAAGGAGATCTTCAAGCTGCCAGAGATTTACAACTTCGTTTAGTTGGGCCCAATGCATGTGTGAGTTATCAACACCAATGTGTTTCCTGGATAATGCATAAAAGAAATTGCCATGAAATCACATTGCATGTGCCCTTTAAATCTTTGTTAGCTTAAGGTGCATAATAGTGTTACAGTTATCCACAATCTATTTCATTCATGCTTCCACACTTTTGCATCTTTGCATATTTAGTATTGTTCAGATTGTTTTATTTTTACTGTCTTTTTCTATGTCATTAGGTGACTCGCAGGTTTGGTGTCCCAGGCTTGAAGGCAGCCATGGAGTGGTTGAGCTACTACGGAGGCCCCACGCGTGCTCCGTTACAGCCACTATCACAACAAGATCTTGCCACAATGAGGGAAGAGTTCACCCAAGCAAAATTTCTCCAGTAAAACTTATCACTGCAAATATTGTGGTTGGCATTGATTACTACTGTTAATGAGATGAGCTAAGTTTTATATGAGAGTGGAAAACACACTCACAGCTTCTTACTGAGCCTTAGACATAAATGCGTTCCCCTCAACATTCTAGAACTACTAGAGGATGGACAAAATAAAACTACAACATAAATGCATTTTGTGTTTATTACAGTAAACAAAACCACCCATGTTTTCATGTGATATAAATGGAAAAAAGATCTATTTATTGAATCGTCTTTACTGAATTGAGGCTTTGGTTTCTTCTCTAATTGAACACAGTATCATCTATTATCTCTTACAGTTACAGCTGATTCAATTTAGACTGTACTCATTAACTAATTAGACTCACATCATTCTTAACTAAAGATCTATTGAAATACTAGCTCTCTGTGAACGATCTGGAATAGCCATGCTATTTCCTCGTAATATCATTTGAAACTGTTGTATTTTAGAGCTTCATTCTTTTCACCCGGTTGTGGGCATTAATTCTATTTTGGATTATCTTTTCTTAATAAAGTTTATTTCTATAGCACCTATCCAAAAAGCTCTAGGCGCTTAATGTATTCTTTTAGTTTTCTTCATGTATTTTAATACTAGAGGACTATTTATACATTCCCATTTTTGTCAACAAAAAGGGCTCTTATTGAATATGTTTAACTGGTACATGTATACTCACTTTTGCTGAATTCAAATGTCCAGGAACTTTACTGATAGAAATGTTGATACATGTTTTAAGAGAGATTCGTGCAACTACAGGATTATTTTGTTCTGCTCAAGCAAATAATATATTGCTCCCACATGAGATGTGTTCAATGGTATTACTGATGTCAGGATGCATACTGGTGTTATATGTGTACTTTATCAAAAGCTTACATCCTCAGACTTGTTTAATATTGGGCCCACTGTTGGATAAGCGCTATATGAATAATCTTTAATTCTATGTATATCATAGATTTATGGACATTTCAGTGATGTCGTATTCCTAAAGTGTTGTGGCCTTGAAAATGGCAATACACATTTTGATGTCTTGTAGCTTTTTGGTCATTAATAGTTATTCATTATACATTATACTAGTCAGAGAAGACTTTCCTTTTGACATTTGTGAACTTTCCTTAATATTTTTCTTCCTTCTACTCTGTTGCTGTGTGGCACATTTGAAAAATGTCCTATGATCATTTTTACAAATGATTTGTGAACATTTTGTGTGAAGCACAATATTTGTATGTCCAGAGTATCATGTGTGTACATTGTTTCTTTTACTTGTTGTTGATGAATTATATGTGAATATGTGTGATCGAAGATTCTATGATCTGAATGATTTTAAAGAACATTATGGTTATAATTTCAACATATTATATTATTCAATTGTGATCTGATCCTCCTGTTTTTCTGAGCTACTTAAAATCATTTATTTCAACAAAGTATTACAAATCAACTGTATTATTACAATACTTGTATTATAGTAGTCTTGAGGAATGTGCATTTGTAATAAGTTGCATTCCTAGTCACAATCCCCTTTTGTTGACGATGCACTGAAAGGTAGACCCTTGCACAAACAAACTTTTCCTTCTTCCTTTCTGATTTATCAGGAATTTGAAAGTGGCGCCATGAGGAAACAATTCTAACAGATTATCATTTATGAAATTATGGTCAGGCTGAGAATACCAACTTAAGAAAACGTGGTTGATTTAGTAGTGGCTTATACTTGTTATATTGACTGAAAGGAGTAAATTGTGATTTTCTCATGTTTGTATTCTGTTTCAAACACATTAAAAAATGTCACTGTGATCCGACATGTTTCTCCTCTAATGTATTCTGGGTGATGTTGGGCTGATAACCTGATCAACTTGATACTCCTGATGCTTTACAGTATTTAATCAAGATTTCTGTTTTTGTTTCATAAAGTGGCATTACTTCATGGCAATCTAAAATCATTATATTACTCCCATGTTATTGTTTTGATATACTTGATGTGCCAATCTTTGTTTGTTCACATTAATCTGAACTTATTGAAACAATGCAGAAACTGATTGTATGTTGCTAATATATCTCTTGAGCAAGAATAAACATATAGTAAACCTTTTTCTGTATTGTTTTAGTTTTCAATTGTTGAAGAGGCTGTATTGTCAGGTTGATATTCAACCCTCAATGGTAATGGATAGGAATGTCTTCTGTTCAGTATCTTGCCAGTTTGCAGCTGTTTTACACCATAGATGCTTCATTCCTGGCTCTCAGATCAAGTAAAGGGTATCTATCTATATTGGTTGACCCAGTTGCTCGCTCATTGTGCCAAACAGATCGAGTCATCAAATATGTGAATAGAAAACAACAAACCATCAAGCGTTAAGGAAATCATTTTATTGAGTATAGAAATACATAATGGTACGTATCATGGTAAAGAATATAATATGAATAAGAGGTATATCATAAAATGTCGATTTTGACACTAAAAAGTGTTTTGTCTTAAATAGCAACAGACCTCAAGATTACTGATAACCATTGAGAAATGTTTTAGAATATTGTCTGGACCTTTTGTGCTAGAATGTGCGCATGCAAGTTAGGGAATACTTCGGACAAAAGAGTAGAATCATATTTTGAGTATAGTGTTGGCAGATGACATGGTCAGGAATCGTCTTCAGATGCACTCACTGATTTGTAACATCCTGCAATCTTGATCTTTCGAATCATGATTGTTTAATACAAAAAATTCAAATTATCTTTTCTTTGTGTTTTTTCCTCCTCTCTTTTCTTCAATTCATAACAAACATATTTAGTACAAAGGTACCCCCCCTTTCCTCAACAATTCATAAAGAACATAATAATATATAGTACAAAAGGTACGCCACCCCTTTCTTTAACAATTCACTGATCACTTTGAGATAGAAATGACAAGATGAAGTAGATGGCCCGTTACAATATGAAACCATGAGTATCTTTAAAAGAAAAAATGTTTTATTTATTTCTCTAACAAGCAGTCATTTCAACTTTTGCTTGATGACATGAAAGGACAAAATCATATTTCAAAGAAGACATTGAATAGAAGTACATCTATTGAACTATAGGTAAAGACATATTCAATATCGACTTCTAATCTCAAAGTTTTGAAGGATGCCTTCCAGAATTTTCAGTTAAAAACAAACGGTTTTGTTGTAGTAGGGAAGAATCCTTATTTTAGCTTCAAAATGTTTTCTATTTCACATTCCTTCACTAGCAATCGTTTGATGCACAAAATGTTGATTTCAGATCACAAAGTTCTAAGGTATCACAGAATGAAAATAGATGCATGGGGTTTTAATAAGGTAAACCATTGCACAGCTACCACTCAAAAAGTTGCCTCACTCACAGTGTCAACTAGACTCAAATTTTGAGTTTCTACATGAGAGGTGTTTTAACCATATTTGAAATATGCTTGAGATAAAACTTTTGAGCATGTCATTGAAACCGATCAAAGACACTTGAACCCTTGGAAATCCATTCTAAACATGTAGATCTACTTATATTTTACATGCAAACCAACACAAAAAAATGTGTCATATATGATATAACAATCTTTTCAACGGTACTTAGTAAGTAGTCAGTATCAAATATGAGTAGGCTAACATACGTGATGATTCAAAAATTCATCTTTCAACTAAAATCTCATTGCTCACCCTTATGACTGGCAATCACATTGTTATCATTTAAAAAATCTACAGACATGCATTTTAAAAGTGAAAATCACATATTTCACAATAAGTATAAATGCAATACATTATATATATTAATTGCACTTTGGAAGAAAGAAAAACACCATAACACAGTTCATGAAAACCATGCATTTCATCGGCCTTTTGCATCAAAGCTGCATGTCAACAGCCTTTACTATGTTTGTGCACAAAAGATGATAATGTTGAAAGGAAACAATTAACACAACCAAAAGATGAAAATTGATAAAACAAGCATCTTAAAAATGTATGATGATGTCTTGGTGGGAAAGAAATTAGCTGCGACAAATGAATTTCAATAGTTGGTTTGGTCACTAAAAGAGAGACAAAAATTCATCTAGTACAATAGGTATGATAATAGAATCTATAAATCCTTGGCAAAAAAAGTGCTGTTCCTAAAGTGACACTTACATGTACTAACCCTAACACACATTTCACCTCATTGTGTGATACACAGCTGAGATAAAAACAAATCATTAAAGTCTCATGCATGGATCATGAAAAGAGAAATTTGAACACAGCATTTTAAGAAAGTCATGTGCCTTTTACAGAATAATAATTTAATTTGAAAAAGACTATAACTTTGTTCACAAATGATTTGAATCCATAACAATGAGCACAAAAGTGAGAATCAAGCTTTTGGCTTTGGATGAGTGCACGACTATGTGAGAGAAGGGTTACAAGAAAGTGTTCTCTTATTGTTGGCAACAATGTTATCCTCTGGGCATCAGTGTCGTTAGTTCTGTGAAATCTTGATTGTCTTCCTCTGTCCGTCTGGATACATTTGTTCATACTCTCTGTTAGGAAGAAGCCCTCTTTGTCTACACTCCCATTATCAAGCGGGACAGTTGTTGCTGAAAGACAGAAAAGCAAATTATGTTCAGAATTCACAATTATTTCTGTATTTGTTCTTTGCATGCTGAATATGAATTTGGACAAAACCTCATAGCTCAGTAAAATGTAGATGACCATGCTTTTTTCACTACTTTACAGGCTAGTTAACACTTCCTTTGACAAATATTATGAAAT
This sequence comes from Gastropteron pacificum, assembly GCA_031471215.1. NCBI lineage: Eukaryota > Metazoa > Mollusca > Gastropoda > Cephalaspidea > Gastropteridae > Gastropteron > Gastropteron pacificum. The sequence continues at coordinate 5,790 of JAUELK010255321.1, read as the reverse complement.
GACATTTTTGACCACAATCAGATAAATCATGTGAAAGTAGTGTATGTGTTAAGCTTGTATTGAATGTTTAACACTTATCTAGGGGGCTATTTCTTAGAACATGAAGTTTATAATACTGGCACTCTTTCCAGCCTTAAGATCTATCTGCAAAATATATAATTAAACATAATAAACATATCAGGAATATTATTGTTATCATTGAGAACATTGTAGGATAGCCCAAAGTAGCCTATGCTTGATTGGATTTTGAAGAAATAACTCAGTGAATAGAATAATCCCTATCAAGTAATGATTTCACTTAAATTTGTTTCACTTTTTAAGAAAAATATTTCAGTAAATCAGCATTGTTGAAAACTAAAACACGGAACTGGAATGAATGTTAAATAATGGAAAAAGGAATAAACAGTTGAAACAGAACTCATCATCTGACAAAATTGTTTTGAATATCCAATGAAAAGAAATCAATGCAAAGCACTTTTACATTTATTTGTCTTTCTCTTCATTTGCTTTAGGGGGATTCTTTTTACCATAATTCTGCACAATTTGTTGCGTGATTGCTCCCTGTTGATATGTAGGATGTCATAATTTGTAGAACATGAATGGCAATATTCTGGCATACACTACTGTTGAAATGTAAAACACTATCATGATCATAGTGGTTCTTGTGAAACAAGAAGCGAAAAGAAGAAAAAAAAACAAAGGACGGCTATCCTTCGCAGTAAATGAAACAGATGTAGGCCTACTATCCTACTATCATGTTCCTGGAACTAATCTGTAAATATTGTTAAAGTATTCAATGAAATCAACATTTCTCATATGAGACTAATCGTGAGACATTTCACATAGGAGGAAGACACACAAAGTTTATCATCATCATCATCATCATCATCATCATCATCATCATCATCATCATCATCATCATCATCATCATCATCATCATCATCACCATTGTCATCATCATCATCAGCAGCAGCAGCAGCATCACATGTCAGTTAAGACAATACTCAATGAATATTCAAATCCTATGTGCACCAAAAAATAACAGACTGTCATAAGCAGGAGTATGAGGAATCTACTTGAAAAGATGCATTAACTTAATGGAAATGATTCAAGATGTGATACACGACATACACATTTACATAGGCTCGAAATCGGCTATACTTACAGGGAATGAGTAGATGAACAGGGCAACCAGCAACAGTAGCAAGCAGATTAATATGGTCATGAGGATGCAACACCGATAGTTGCGCCAAATCACAAACTTCAGGGTCTTGAAAGGGGAGGTGAACCAGAGGAAGGAAGTATCCGGCCGCCTGATGATTTTGAAGAGAAAAAAAACAACTTCTATGTATTATCACTTCATTCTGATTCTGCTTTCTTGTTATGCTTTCATTGCTGATCGAAATGTATGAAGAATGTTCAGTTATTTGGTAGTAAGCAATTATTACTTAAAGCCACTGGATAATCATGACAATAAATCTGACCAGAGTTATTTAGAAACCAACAATTAATGTTGCATTGCAAACTTATCTGATAATAAAGAATGTAATTAGTATCATCAAAGAACAATCATGTATGAATATAAAGTATATGCTAAGGGATCTAAGCTCAATGATAACCTTGTCATGTTGCAAAAATTGCAAAGAAATTTTACACCTGTACATGCATTTCATTTGTAATTATTTTAGTCCCTTCACAGAAAACTTTGCCTTTGTGTTATTGGCTCTGCTTCTCTGTATATGTATGAGTATGGATGTGTTTGTTTCTTTAGTGTGTGTTGATGTATCCATTGTGTGATTGTGTGGGTGTATAGTTTGTTTGTAAGTGTTTGTGTCTGTTCAGGGGAAAGGAGGGAGCTCAAAATCAGGGCTTTCTTGTATTTGTGTTTGCCATGAGTGTGTTGGTGAGTACAGCTTCATACTTGGGGGGCTCCAGGGTGGGATGCATGTTGGGCTCATCTTGGCCTACTCCTGAAGGTCTCTCTTCAGCCTCAGCTTCTGTCACCAACTCAAGCTCCATCTCCAATTTGCCCTGTATCGACAACACAATCTCATGAAAAAGTGATAGCCATGACAGAAATAAGAACCAGGTACAGATACTTTGGGATTGTAGAACAGAAAGTATTTGTATAAACCCTGCTCGTACTGGGAAATTTTTCTTGACAACATAAACACTTTTCCCACTACCTGTTAATAGATAGGTTTATCTGTATGCTTAACCTGTATCTTATGGACACATGAATGGTAGAATCATATAATAATTACTTTTTTATTGCTTGTCACATACATGGTTTGTGTTAACCAATATTTGGCTCTGACTTAGAACAGCTAATTTTGAGATGATGCAGCAAGATGTTGTCACCGGTATCATGAAAATCCACCATCATCCTATTTTCGTTTTCATTTTGAAAAAATGCATGGATCATCTTAGTGTCTCATTTTTCCAAATCTTGCATGAAAAATGTTTCAACTTGAAAATTGTGGTGAAATCTGTTTACTTTTGTAGAAACGTGTATAATAATTTACAATGAAATAGCTACACAGCTTACAGCAAGAATTCTTTTGCCTCCAGACTCATCAAAGCAGGGCCAATAGCCTCTCATGTGTTTCATTTCAAAAAGAGAGACAAGTTTGACATCGTTGCCAGAGTCTGGGAGCATGGACAGCTTGCAGTTGCGTGAACGTTTGGCTGGCAAAGGCATCGCATTCAGATCAAGTTCCAACTGACCTAGAAACAAACAAGCAGACGCTCGTGTGTAATGAAGAAGAACCAGTTGGTTTGTTTACAAATACCTGAATGTATAATCATTCATTGAATATATGAGCTCATGAAGTGAGGAAAGGACGTTTTATAGATAAACCTACCATATATGTTTGAAAGATAAATGAAACATCAACTACTTCTTGAAATAGGAATATATATCTTCTCTAAATAAACATCTTTTTGGACAAAGTTGCATTGTACAAAAATGTGATTTCTTGTGTCAGAAAGATTAGCAATAGGGGTGTTCACTTGTATAGGAATAGTAAATGTCACAATGACATTTCTGTGCTTTGCCAGAAAGCAATTGTGATCTTAAAACTCAATGCACATAGAATGTTGAAGAAAGTGAGCCAATACTCTAAAGGGTTTACTTACATGGTACATGAACATTTAAAGATGTAAGAAAAAAAAGACGCAACCAAAGTCTCACCAATGAAGTCATCTTGTGAGAACTTGTCATTGTCCCAGATCTGGAGCATCAACTTTGGAGCTGCTTTCAGCTCTGTCTCATCCAGGCTCCAGAAGTGTTCCTAAGTTATCACAAAATAAAGAGAAGCCCAGTTTTTTACAACAACAAAATAGAGAAATTACAAATTGAGAAAGTGCACAGTAAAGAAATCACAGAGTAAAGAAATTGTTCCAAAATGTTGAAATTACAAGAGGAAGGAAACAGAATTTATGTAAATAAAAAAAATCTCAACATAATGAAAGGATCAGATTAAGGACTGTAGCAGCTAAACCGCCATGAAGCCTTGTTTAAGTACATGTTCATCCTTTCATGAAATATCTGATATGAATGTATCACTCTCATCTCTTGCATCCTTGTCTACTTTACAATGTAACAAGAGTTGACTGTTGAGGAAACATTCATTTTTTAGACAGGCTGTACCAATGGTTTACAGTATTAAGCAAATTCACATGTCTTATCAAATCTAAATGTAGATCTAGTAACTTTGTTCATGCTCTAAATAAATCAACAGAAATCACACCTTCTTCCGGACCACCATGATCTCTTCTGCAATTTGGTAGTCAAATGGGAAGACAAATCTCCAGTTGAAGTTCCCTTCCCCATCCAAGGATCTGAAGAGGAATAACTACATTTAAAACAATCTTTTTTTTTTCTTTCTTTTTTTTTGGGTGTGTATATGGTGTGTGTTTAGTACCATCAAATAGCATTATTTTTTTCAACTCATTTAACTCGCCTGATTTGTATTCACTTTTTCATGCTAATACACAATTGGTGAACCTGATACTGTTTAGAACAATTACAAGATTCAGATCATCTAACTGCAAAGTTTGATGTAAAACTTCCAATCACTAACAGCGGCTTAACAGTGCAAAGAAGTGACACCCATGAGTTAAGTAAGTCATACAAAGAATGCTGTTAATATGTGGATATTTTCATGAATAAAAAGTCACGCTTTTATAACATCTAGTGTGTGTATTTTAATATCCTCAAAGGCTGAGTCACATTGCGTGATTGCAAAAGTCCTCTGTATATGTGGCTGCAGAAGAAGGATCTAGATCTATGTGAAGACTTACCTGTAATGGACATCTGTCTTTTGCCTCTCATCAATACCAGCCATCCAACCCTGGACATATATGTCACTCATCTTCTCACCAGTGAAAGACTCTTCTTCCAGAATCACATCTTTGGTGTTCCAGATGATGGCTCTCAGTACAAACCTAGAAAACACAAATGTAGGTCAATTAATGATTATTAAAGTAAGCCCCTATTACATTACTATCCACTTCTCACTACCCGAGCAAAACCCTTAAAAAAAACACCAATAACAACAGACACACACACAAATTTAAAAAATCACCTTTCAACTCCATTCCCTAATTTAAAAAACAACAACATAAAAACAAGTAGACCTGAGTAACTCTTTGTATTACTGCTGCATTATGGTTAGTTTATAAGTCCAAACCAATTCTAATTGGGATACTGGTGTATATAGTATATTGGAAAATATTCATTCACACACACACACATACACACACACACACACACACACACACACACACACACACACACACACACGCACTCACGCACGCATGCACACACACACACACTGACGCACGCACGCACACACACACACACACACACCCAAACAAACCCTACCTTGCATAAGAATTGTACTTGTTGGTTATTTTATTATCTCCTAAATATGTACAGCTGTTCATTTAATTGTATAGCTCAATAGCTGTTTGTACTCTGTACTACAAAGTGAATTTTCAAAATGTAGTTTTCAAAAGTCTATTTCAATCTGATGTTACATACTTTGAAGGCTTCCTTGGTTCAATTTGGAAAGGAGGACCTGGGGTACCAAGAGACTTGGGGAAAATGTCCACCCACAAGTGCAGTCGTCCCTAGCAAAGAGATAGAAGAAAATACAAATTTGTGTACCTTGAAACACTTCTGCACCTAGTTTAGAGCTGTAGAAGCAACATACATGTATATATATTGTTGATCAAACTCAAGTGTATCTTCCTTTACTGTTTTTCAACAATTGATTTGGTGACCACTAAGTACAGAAAGAAGTATAGCTGGTTCTTATTTGTGCTTACTTTTAATTTGAATGCAAACATATCTTCAGATTATTTAGAACATCAAGTATGCGAAAAATGGACTTAAATTCTGATATCTTACAAAACATTAAAATAGCAAGCATGCAAGAAAATGTGGTCAAAATTTTTCTAACTACCACAGCAAGTGCAGATATGAGAACCAACCTGTTCTATGTTTGGCTGAAGGGGATTGAAGATCGGCCTGGCCTCAATATGTTCCTTGACTAAGGGGAACGTGTTGAGTACATGCAGAGCCAATCGCTCACCCTCAGGCCCCAGGTGATGATTGGTGGGTGGTGTTTTCTCTGAAAGGAAATGTACTCCTGCATTATCCTGGGATGAGCATGTTGTTTTGAACTAAGCCATACATGTAATGCCATTCACTATCCTCTTATCGCTTTAGGCTACATATTATTATGCATATTTTCTCATCTCTTATACGTAAATCCTGTGATT
>JAUELK010255210.1:2246-16443 GCA_031471215.1 Gastropteron pacificum | reverse complement strand
GGGGCGGTGTGTGGTATCATTAATTTGAGTATCTCAATCGTTTTAAGTAAAATGAGGCGATAAGGGGCCGGGGGTGGGGGCGGGGGGTAATCTGCTATTCGTAGAATGGGCTAACCACTAGTAATAATAATAATAATAATAAGGCAAGGGCATGGTCTAACTAGGTAGGCCTATCTAGAATCTAGTTCAGCTCAGTTAATAAAGTTCAAAGCCCCGTCCAGTGTCCATCCACCAATCAACTTGAACATGATACAAATACGATGATGATGACCAGTTGATATGAATATGATTGTTGAGCACTTAAGACTTTTTAACAGAAGCATTTTTGTGGATAAAAGGTAGGCCGACATATATGAATTAGAAAGCTGCTCTCCAGACTTCCTAGCAGCTTGCTTTGATAACTTCAGATCTACTAAAGACTAAGCCTATTTTAACTGTAATAAATGATTAGGCCTGTAGATCTAATTAATATATATTGTTACCGGTAGCCCCAAGATGTAGTTTTTGAAAGATAGTAAATTTGACTAGAATCTGATTTTTTAAAAATCTATCTATGAGAAATTGAAAATGTTCTCAAAGCTTTTCTACTCTTTTGTTCTCAGCCAAGTATCCAGAGATGAAGAAACTGATGGGAAGTGACCCAAAGTTTAAATACCTCGTCACATTCATGGTCATATTCCAACTGATGATGACCTACGGCATAAAAGATCAGTCATGGGTGACCATTCTTGTGTTTGCTTACATCTTTGGTGGGACCATGAATCACTCCCTCACTTTGGCCATACATGAGATTGCACACAATCTGGCATTTGGCCACTCTAAGCCATTGACCAATCGGTTATTTGGTTTCTTTGCAAATCTCCCAATCGCCATTCCTATGTCAATATCCTTCAAAAAGTACCACCTTGACCATCATCGTTTCCAGGGAGATGAGAAAAAAGATGTGGATATTCCATCGAAGCTTGAAACCCGCTTATTCACCCGTACGCTGTACAAGTTTGTGTGGGTGCTACTCCAACCATGGTTCTATGGGATCCGTCCATTCTTCATCAACCCCAAACCTCTGAATGTGCTTGAGATTACCAACATCACCATCCAGTTTGTGTTCAATGCCTTGTTGTGGTATTTCTGGGGTTTCAAGGCCTTGGCTTACCTTGTGGTGGGTAGTTTCATGGCCACCAGCTTCCACCCCATGGCAGGTCACTTCATTTCAGAGCACTATATGTTTGTGAAGGGATTCGAGACCTACTCCTACTATGGACCCCTCAACTGGCTGACATGGAATGTTGGCTACCACAATGAGCATCATGACTTTCCCAGCATCCCTGGCTCCAGACTCCCTCAAGTAAGTAGCCTTACTGTTGGTGGGTAACTGAAATGTTCAAAATTAAATTCAGACCAGCCTGTAGCCTACTGTATGCCTCCTGGTCATTGATCCATGATTAGTGAGGTATTTTGGACATTAGTAGTAGTATGGTCATTCCAAAGTGCTTTTAACATGTTGTTGACCAGGGAAATATGCCAAAAGCGATGTATTCTACACTCTAGTATGGTTATGATAAGATGCAAATCATTATTAGTAAACTTTTGCTTCTCGTCAAGTTTGTATTGATTTTTTATTTGATGTTTGATTGCGTATGAAGAGTGCCATTTCAAGGGACACTTTGACATCCGTAAAAAAAAATAATTTTAGACCCAAGCAAACAAGATCCTCATTCCGACATAGTTTGACAAAACATAATGACAATATGTAGGCCTACAAATTGTATTTGTTGTCACTGTACTGTTGTGTGTAGATCCCTTTTTATGTTGTTTCATTGTAATTTCAGGTGAGAAAGATTGCCCCTGAGTACTACCGGGACTTGCCAAGTCACAGTTCCTGGGTGAGAGTCATCTGGGACTTCATCTTTGACCCAGAAGTGGGTCCCTACTCTCGTGTGAAGCGCAGGATGAAGGATACTAACAGCAATGGGACTGGGGATAAAGCCTGTCCACTCTCAGACAAAGGTGATTGCCTCCCACGTCAAAAGACAAAGGATTTTCAGGAATGTGTCAAAACAAATGGAGTACCCAATGGCGTGGAGAATGTCACTGCTTAGTGATGAATGGTGCCCTATTCACAGCTTGGACATTTTCAGAGGTTTTTGCTTACTTTTGTGCATTTGGTTGGTTTGTTTTGCAAACTACTATGGTAAGTAGTCAACCCTGCCATATTTAAAATTATGTATAGTGTCATTGAAGAGTACAACATCAAGCTTTTCACCTCTATGATCATACACTTGTCTTCCTACACTGATTGTAACTGTTGCATTTACAAAAACGTACTGTCTTGCACAGATTTAAAACAAATAATGTGCTGTCTGACTTTAATAAAAAATAGAATAATATAACACATCAAACTTTGTTTAGAAAGTACTTTGACATCGTAGCAAAGTGATTATTTATAGTTACAAAAAGAAATAAGATTTATGCAGGGAATTTGTTGAAGCATGTAAATAAAGGTGTAGATTTCATTATTTTTATTTTATTTTCTGAATCGCTCACGATTTTTAAGTTTGTTAAGAATTTGTCTGGTTTGTTTCAAAATGTAACATTGCATTCAATTATGAGTACTTAGATACATTTTATTTATTTTCAGTTTAAGTCTTACATTCCACTGTCATTAGTTTTTTTTGTGGGGGTGGGGGGTTCTTTCTTTCTTTCTTTTCTGTAGGCCTACATGTGTGTCGTTGAACTTTGAAAAGAAAAAAAAAGACATTTTGAAATAATTTTCTTGTCTAGTTGTACAGGTTTTTCACTTTTGTTTCTTGTCCTCTTCCAAACAGGAACAAAACTATCTTTAATATTTCCTGATCTTTGCTGTTGATTTTTTTAACTTAGTTGTTTTACAGTATTTATCATCAACTATTTACGGCATTTCATTTCAACTACTTCTGTTTATGTTTATCTAATGTCCATTTTCTTCTTGTACACTTTTCTTCCAGCTAGCTTTTTAGTGTATGATTTCAAGCCTGTGACATTTGATCATGAACTATTTTGGAAGATTCCATCAAAAGCTCTCAGGTTATGAGTTAAGTAGTTTGACTGAACAACATCACTACTTTGAAAAAAACTATAGAGAAAGCTAGGATTGCATTATTTAGAACAGCTGCAGTCAAGACTTCCATTATTTTTAAAGTGGATGATGTTATGTGTGTGCAGACTATGTTTGAGTAAAACACTTCTTGCCTGTTGTTAGGTAGGAGCTTTGCTTAGTCAATAGTAAGCTGTGAAATGTCTTTTGAAGCATGTGTTGGTAAAATTGGGGGAACAAATAGTGATGTGTAACATACTACTTGTTATTTTTATTTTTATTTTTTTCTCTTCTCATATTCAGGTTAACAGTAACAATTGTTATGATATTACAAAACAATTTAGACACCTCCAGTGATATTTTATTGCTATATTGCTTTCTCGTTTTATCTCATATCACATTTTGATACTCATACTCTTATATTAATCAAGCAATGTACATTGTAAATTGTACCACCTTTGTAATTATTCAATATTTCTTCAGCCGTTTTAAAGTGCTGTTCTTAAGTACTCATCAAAAGGCTTTCTTACTTACGATGATGGCATTTACCAACCAGGTATTATACATCACTTAGTATCAAGCTCTCAAGGTTTGACTACGGAAACAACTTTTATTATATACAGGTTGAATTTCTTCTTAATGGTTCTTCTTTGACCAAACGAAAAGGTTTAACTAGTAGTATTATTTACTGATCGAAGAAAGAGCATCTTGATATGGTTATTAATCAATGTAATGTGATAAAAATAGTGCTTCTTTCGCCCATTTTGTCAGTATTATTTTTCAGACAATCATGAACACAAGTTATTATTGTCCAGGGCTATTATCTCCTCTGTATTTTATTTGATATATACTCTTTTACACTTTGGGAAAGAAAATACTTGTAATGTCCACTAAGACAACTGCATTTATTGTGTACTGGTATTATTATACGCCACAATCTCTCTTCCAACTTCCAGCTGTTTGGAAAGTATTCTGGTGTAGGATTTGTAAAATCATTCACCCACAGAGGTTAGGATGTTTTATTTTAACAAGTTGTTAGCTTTTGGTTGATTGATTCATGTTTTAGTTAGCTCTCTGTGTCTTCCCTTTTGTGTTTCTTTAAGAGAAATTTAATTTTAAATTTCCAATTTTATTTGACAACATCTAGATCTAGTGAAATCTTTTGTTTTTTGTCAGTGCAAGTACATGATTAGGTGTGAGGACAAAAGGAAGAAGTTAAGCTACACAATGTATCATTTCATTTCTATTCAATCTAAGAGTCATGCCAGTGTCTGTATTGATACTATAATTATTTTGACTGAATAAAGTCAAACCTCAGTGATATTGCACTCTGGTCTACAAGTTGATTAAGACATACTGTACATAGTACATAATTTAACTTCAATTTTTATCATGAAGACGTTCTACTTATTTTATTTGAGCTTACTCTAGTCAAATCTAATGTTGACGCCTTCTTTTATATTTCATTGAAAATTTTAAATGCACTCTAGATCTATGTTACTAATTTGTATCAAATAATCAGATCTTAGTTTTGTTCTTTGAGCTTTTCTTTAATATTATTAGTTTCTGTTGACATGGTAAGATCTATTTGTATGAGCTCACACTCTCTCACTCTGTGCGAAGAAAGTTTTTTTTTCTTAAGACAATATAGAAGTAGAAGGAAAAGTGATCCTAAAGATGTTATAATATTTTATATAGAATACATTGAATGAGAACTCATTTCTCCTCTTTTAACATTTGAGGTCTTGGGCTCACTCTTTCACTTTATTGACACAGATTGACACATTTTTTACTTCCTCATCTCCCACCATTTATTTTCAGCGTGACAGCTGTACTATCTGAACTAGTCAGTATTTTGGCCATTGCAATGGCTGCTGTGGTCTATTTATTGTTACATCCTACATTTGTACAGCTTGTTGATATTTTATGTGTTTGATATTTTAATTCATTTTGTACACAGGTCTTCTGCACTCGATAATGTTCATGTTTTTTTTTTCCCCCGTGAAGACTGTCACAAAAAAACATTGCATGTTTTAGATACCCACATTTTGTTATTGAAAAATTCCACCCAGTACTCAAGAATGTTGGATCCTTAGATGTGTTTTTATAAAGACAAAGTTTGAAAACATTTTTTTTAGAGATAGTCAAACGGTTTGTTTTACAGTTTTTACAAACATTGAATTATTTATAGTAGTCACATTGATTGTTTAGTGGAATGGGCAATTTAAAGTCTATTCAGGCAAGTCCAAATTGACTTGAACAAACACTAAAACTCTGCATTTACTTCTCATTCCTGGAATGTTTTCTTACAGTATTGCAATCAAAGTGATACATTCAGCTCTATAGCTTTAGCTTTTTTTTTCCTCCTTAACCACAATGACAAAATATATGTAACAATTGATGACGAGAACAAAGTATGTTTCTTCTTTCTTTGTTATTATGAAGAGAGCCTTCGAGAATACTCACCTATTCATTAAATGCTCATGTACATTATTAATATTATTCAAGTGTTCAATTTGTTTTGAGAAATTGACATACATGCACCTTGTATGACTGGCCTACTTTTTTCAATGGTCAATTGTTTCCTCTGCTGATGTGGAGGGATAGATGTAACATTTATTTACATCTCAATTTGACCAGACTAATTGTTGAGGATATTATCTGTGGCTGGGCAGCCTATCTTTATAGTTCATATTTTGTATTGTATCATACTATTGTTCATTCATTGTTCTTCTATTTTACTTCATTGGTGCACATTTAGAAAAGTATCCTTGATGTGTCTATGGCCCTGATGTAACAGAACAAAGCCATTCTTCCATCCTTGAGATTACAAACCTATCTCTTGTCTGATCTCATGTCTTTGTGTCTTTGTCTCTGCTAGTCCTCCACTGATGAGTTAAATTGGCTATTGTTATATTATTCGAACCAAGCAACAAGACTGCTGTGCTTCCTTCTTCTCTTGTTTATTACCAATCTAACCCAAGAATTGGTAAAACTTACAGTTACAGTCCAAAATGTTAAAATAGTCTTCAGATTGCATCATAGTTAAGAAGTTTTCTTTACTGAACAAGGTATCTATTTTTAGGCCTCCTCCTATCACAAAGATGTTAACTTTGAAATTCTATTTTGAAATATATGTGTACTGAATTTTTAGTCTTGACTCCTGACAAATTTTGGAAAATGTAACTTTTTTGTAAAATATTAGCCTTTCTCATTTAAGTTGAACAAGTAGTGTTGTTCTTTTTCTTGAGCTAATCATCTATATCCTTCTTGTTTTCTTTTTTTCTTTACAGCCATGGCTTATTATACACTGCTATATTTGTGATTTGTTGTTTTTGAAAGTAAGTAAGTATTTTGCTTTCCAAAGAGCTTTACTTTCATTTGCTGCTCTCGCGGTTCTTCCAATTCGTTCATTATGCTGAAGCTTGGGTATTTTTGTAATAATCGATTTTAATACAATGAAGATTATTCTGTCATGGAAGGAGTAGGCATATGCTGGATTTATTTATAAAAGAACTTGTTTCCTGGAGCTAGTGGTTGAGATTCAAAGAAAGAAATCTTCCTATCCCTGGATTTTGTGTTCACTCAATTAAGACTGATTTTCCAAAAGCAATGTTCATGACTCGAACTATCAATACGTCTCTAGTCTCTACTAATCAAATACATGTACATAGTAAGGTCATAGTAACGCAGTCAGTCATGCATGGGTGGCTCTGTACTGCCTTGGTTCTAGGACCAGTGCCAAAAGACCATTCAGTCTCAACTACTGGACAAATGACACTAGTCGTGATTGAGAAGCTACTGTATTGTTGTCACAACTCAGAACTGCTGTGTTATTGTGGTGTTGGACAAAATGTACGGGAAGTACTTAACTCGTCATGCTGAAGCCTTGAATGCGTTGGTTTATTGAGAGGAGAGATCAAAATTGAAAGAACCTACTCAGCATTTGATTTTATCATGCAGGCTACCTCTCTGTAAATCACACTTTTTGTGTATGAACTACAGCTTCATAAGTGATTCTTTTTTTGTTGTTTCATTATATTGTTTTCATGACATCTTGTTTGTTGCTCTTTGTTGTATATGCTGCTAAGTTTTGTTCTTCTTATTCCCCTTTGTTTGTTGTGTGTGGTATAGTGAACGTACATGTACATTTGACATGTTCATCTGAAATGTCAGTGGTCATGTTTTAATTCAATTTGTCCATTTGTGTTGCAGGATTTTCAAACTTTGTCCTATTTTCAAAGGATTAGATTTTCTTTCAAATTGTTGCTATTATTAGTACATCGTATTAGTCACTTTGTTTTGTGTTTAGAACATTGCTCTGTTTTTGGCCAATCTACGATTGTTATTGAGAAGCTACTGCATGCACCCTCTGCTCCTTGTCTGTCAATGTGTAGTGCATGGCGAGACTATATCAAGCATTAAAAAATTGTATAAACCCATCGAAATCCTGTGGTGTCTCTTGTGTTCATTGAGTTATTATGATGCTAGGGTTGTGTTGTACATGTAGTTGTTTTTACCAACTGTGACACGACTCACTTCCTTGTGGCACAAAAGGCCGCACATTGGGACATACATAGAGTTTTCTAGTTTATTGAGAGATGTCTTGGAAACTAACAGAAATGTGGGGGACCAGTGCATCTTACTTATTATACATCGTCACGCCGCTAACATTTTGGCCTGAGTCAGACTTACGCCAAAAGGCAACTGTATCGAAATGTCCGTTATATCAGTATTATCAGGTATACAGTATGTACATGTATATATATAAAGGATCCTGGTCGAGGGTTGACGTCGACAAGGGTGGGGAAATAACAATTAGATACATTTAAAAAGCTTGTTTTTCCTTGATGGAGTGTGATATTACATCAAAAGTGACATTTCGAAGCTCTGTCGTTTTGTCTTCCAAACAATGCGTCGCCTGGCACCCTGTCTTGGGATTTAGATTCAGAGTGCACGATAATCTATTTTGGGGTTCAACGTGACATGACCTAATTAATCATTGTTTACAATGTATACAAGAACGAGACATCGAGACACGAAAACAAACAAAAAGGCCGAGGCAAAGGTAATCCTATCAATGAAAGCCTTTTCAGACGTTTAGGTTGAATTCTAATTCTATGAACAAAAGCCTTTTCAAACTATAGGTTTTCGAGATGAACAAGGATCCGGTTTCACCCCCCTCCAACCCCAGGTTGAAAAGCTAGACTGCCGGGGCTCTGTAGAAAGAAGTATTAGACCACTAAGAAGACTGAATAACTCAAACGCAATGCCTAATTAGAACAACAACAACAGCAGCAGAAACATTGATCATTGATTTGCTACCAACAACTTACACCTTTAGCGTTCTTTAATGTGCTCTTCCTCCTAAAGCCCCGAACATAGTGGGCGCGTCAGGCTGGCGTCTTCGGCTTGAAAATTGTATTTACAACGCAACCGTGTATGCCGTTACATTGGACGCGTTGTGTAAGCTCACTCACTCATATTGCATGCGCCCGTGGCTCGACCTACGCGTGTACAATGCCTCAAACTCAAACACAGTGGGCGTGTCGGACGTCGATACACACACACACACACACACACACACACACAGGTATACACGCTCACTCATCACCCCTCACTTCAACCCCCACTCCCTTAACAATACGAACAGACAGACAATTAAAGTACGCACACAACGTGTAATTCACAGTGCCATAAGCAGCCACCTGCTAAATGTGACCGCGACCGGTTAATTTCCCGACCAATACAGTTTTCCTAGTTGATCCACCCAAATTTGTTCTGTCTCTCATCTTTTAACATCGCACTCAATCTTGTTCACTGACCGCACTACCCAAACACTACACTGTCACCTGTCAGTCATAGGCCCCGCCCATTATACATGTACCCTCATACACGCAGTTTTCATCAGTTTTGTACAGTATTCTGGTCTGTGGACAACTCACTCCTTCAAACTTTCTTTCTGCGAGGAGTCAAACAAAATCTTGTAAATGGGTGGTCAGACCTGTTAACTCGTTAGTCAGCTTCAATGAGCCCTCGAAACAGAAGCTCGCACTTTACGGCGTGTGTCGACATGTGCCGGTCTTCAACAATGTGCTGCCCATAGCTCGGGAACCTAATCAAACAACCGGACACGCAGCCCAGAGCGTGTCATGTGTTACCATGACTTGGCACCGAAGGGCGACAACACCACTGAAACTGGGACATAACCATTTGCTTACACAACGGACGATCGCCCTTATACAGCCCCCGCTAATCCCTGTGCAGGATTAGTGGAAAGCCACTGCCTTGGCGGTGACTCACTGTTACAATTCAGCTCATTGAAATTGTATACAGTTTGCAACCGGATCCCTCGAGTTTATACAATATATGACAATCGATCACTGGAGGACCATTCAACCATTAATTTGTACTTGTAGATCAACAAAATTGATTCCACCAACATGTACATGTAGTTTCTTGGCCTACACGCCAACCCAATCCTTTGATCTCGAGGGTGTACATTCTTTCACAACGAATTCAAAGGGGCAAGATTACCATATACGTTATAGGGGTAGCCTGGTTTGATCGGGTTTTCATAGTCTGGTTCATGCCTCGTGAGTGCTGTCGATGCCTCAACTTGCAAGTCAACGGTCCTTGGTTCGAATCCATGACGGGACTTGTGGTCTCGATGTCGTTTTGATTGAGACCGGTTTGTGGTCAAATTGTGTCTGTAGACCGGTCATTTTCTGTTATACGTCATGTACATGTCCTTTGCCACGACGGTTCAAGTACCCGTTTATGTACGTTGATCTTCGCAGTTGTTAGCATTAGCTAGCAGGCTGGAAAACGGGTGCGCTTCGGCTAAGATTAAAGATTGTTCGGGATTGAATGGTGACCGTAGCTATCTTTGGGACAACAGTAGATAACAACAACATGATGTGACATGCAGCCTGACCAAATCTTAGTCAGTGACGGCGACCAAGCCATGTACCATAACATTATACATGTATAATAATACATTGGCAACAGGGATGTAGGCCTATCGTACTAAATTAAAGTAGTCTAACGTTATGTAAATATTGTCCAGTTATCACAGTGCACACGGCTAAACCTGACCAGTGCCATTAGACTAGTTTCAAGTAGAACGTAATTACGTAATCATACTCAAACTCAAAGCCCTCTATTCATCAATTCAACTAAATCGATCAAGGCGATTGGTTATCTGAGCGACAGACGTAATGTTTGGGATGAGGAAGAGTCCTGTAGTTTGTACCGTACCGGTAGGTCACATCAGAGAACGTTGATTCACCAGAGTTTCAACTCAGGCCTTGAGATCGTGTCTTTAGTCTTGACCATCAACAACGAAGCGCGGTAACTTATGTGTGTTACGGCCTATCGATCAGTGAACCAGTGATCGAAAATATTGACTTGCGAGAGCCCAGAGAGGTCTAGGAATGTGTCAAGAAAGCAGCTGTCTCATCAATAGTTTGGGTTTTCTGCCAAGGATTCACCGGGGTTTGGGGTATGAGAAAAGCGGATTATCTGGCTGGGAGTGCAATGGTTGGATAAGTAGGCTACCGGTGAGGCTGGATAAGATGGAAAGCTGGGGGAAACAAACTGAACTGAATTTAAAACAGTACAAAGGAAATGAGAACAAAGAGGAAGAAGATAAGTAAGCTTATTCAGTATGCGTTGGAGGTAATGTAAGAGCTGGGTATCAATCAAGGATAAGGAAAGAGAAAGCAACTTACCGGACTCAACGGAAGAGTCAGAAACGAGACAGCCACTGGAATAGTCAGTTACGATAGGGACACTTTGCGTTTGTTGATGTTGCAGCAAGGAGCAGAATACTTATTGGCATTGGCAAAATCTGATGTACAAAGTAATTGATGTATCAAAGGACAAGTTCAAGTAATCATGTACCGGTACAGTACAATAGTACAACAATACACTGCTTGCTTGATGCGTACATTTTTGCAAACAACGAGACCAATAAGATGAGAAACCGCGCCTGTCATGGTACGCAGCGGCTAGTGTTGTTCCTATGTGAGCCAGATCTTGCATGTCGTCATCAGTTGGCCATCTTGTCTTTGGTCTATCTTTTGTTTTAAGCCGGTCGTTCGTCAAGGAGAGGGGTCAAGTGCGGCTTGAAAAGTGCACAGAACTAAGCGTACGTTCAGGATCGCTAAAGGGTTTCTGCCTGTCTGCCTGCCACTAGATGTGCGATCAGTTTTTGAACATTTTGTGACGTAAATCACGCCTTATAAAATGATACGTAAGTCACGCTTTAGAATTAGTGTAAGCACATTTTGTCTAATCCAACAACGCAACATTTTAAAGGAAAAAATTGTGTTATTTCAATAATTGTAATAATATTCTAAACTATAAAGAACATAGGCCACGGTTTGTACGATAAGAATAGAATTGAGGTCACAATACAATCATCCTCTAATGTGGAGCCACGATGCGGCCAAAATTAGCGGCCTCAAATTAATGTACATGTAGTGGATGGAAAGGTACGGTACGCGACCCAGGACACAGAATGGTAACTGGCCATTCTCGGTAAAACCATAATGAATGAACTAGGAGGAGTGGGAATACGCAAACGAAACCATAGGCTGGGCTGCTTCTTATACAAATTGTATTTTTGCTATGTATGTGGTAGGCCTAGTGGTACATTCTACCCTGTAGGCCTACGTGTAGAGAGTCTTCGGCTCAGTGACTTTGCTGAACTTAGTTAGTAAACCCAATGTCAGTGGACACAAGTTACACAAGACATGAAGAAGTCAACAGTTCAACTTCAGGTCCAAAGCCGTCTCTATGTCATTAGCCAAGAACGTTAAAGAAAACAACAACTGAATATTTAAATTGAAATTAGAAACGTTCATGAAGAAAGTTGTTAGTCAATGTGACAACATCAACCTGAAAAACACAATTAAAGACAGTACTGGTAGACTACATACAACATTTCACGACAAGCTTCCTTTAGAAAGAAAACAAAAGTGTCTATTCATTCATTGCTACGCAACTTGACACAAAATGCATAGAAGTACACAGTCATGTTGTACTACGTTTGCCTATTATTGATCAACATTATGTAACGTGACCTTCAATTGATCAACCGTGACGTAGGTCAGTGTTACCAAAGACCAATCACCAAGTCAAAGCCGGTACACGGGGAATTCAGTGACCAATGTGCGAACGAAGGCCGTACGGCTTAAAAAAGCAAGCTAGTGTCCAGTCGGTCAGTGTGCCGGACTCTCGAGTCAAATAAGACAAGAAGTTTTTGGGTTCGATTCCAGGTCTGCATGTACATGTACTGTACATTGTAGGTGTATACATGTCTGGGGTATTTTCTTATCCACCACCAAAGTGTACTTTTGGGGGTCAGGAGGAAATCTGTGTCACCTTTTTCTCACCCCACCTTCATGTAGGCCTACGCGTTAAACGATTAGACTACAAAAATAGACACGGGAAAGGGAAAGATCTTGTAGAGTGTTGGGCGAGGAGAGCCTCGTGATACTCAACAAATTTGCCTTCAATGGGGTTGAGATGGTGACGAAATGCAAAGAACCTGCCAGGGTAGGCGCTAATACTATCATCTAATAATGACTTTATTGAGCGCATGAAGCTGACCATTGATCTACCGTCGGTAACAGGCCCAGCACTCACCATACTCATACCGATTCCATGAGTAACCAAGGCCATCGACAAAATCAAAATAATACAAGACAAACTACAGTATATGGCATCCCGGAGGACCTAAAACACACTGAGCCTGATTAAAAGACACAAAACTGACCATCTGTGTGAATGAGAAGAATTAGAAGAGAAAGAAGAAGATACCGAACCAATTTGTAGAGAGAGAGAGAGAGAGCGTTATTGATTGACGCTTCCTTGCTAAAGATTCTGCTGACGTTGGAGCATCAAACAAAGCGGCTTGCCAAGTCTGTCCAAAACGGTGACAGTCACTTCACTGATTACCTCGACACACCGCTAAGGCGCTTATGGCAATCCAGAGAGATTAAAGCTACGGTCTGTGGGCAACCACACGGAAGTCAGAACACCGCCCTTTGTGCCCTTTTTTATGACAGCAAAGATACTCAGCCAGCTTGTTTGTGTCATTTCCACAAGTGATTACAATACATGTCATTGCATTTATGAAGTGAATGGACATAATACTACTTTCACTCAGACTCATACGGTCCAAAAAAAGACTACATATGGTCGGTTTGTCAGTCCCTTTTGGGTATCATGTGATGTTTTAACTTTAGAATTAGATAAACAAGCATGGTCACGTTAAGCATACTAGATCTTACTGTATCCTGAACTGAGTGCACTTTCTCTAGGAGCTTTACAGGGGGGGGGGTGGGGCGTCCAATTAGATGATCAAGTATCCCTGGCTTTTTGGTACAATGACATCTTTCAGTTGCAAAGAACTACGTGTACCAGTTATACGAAAAGGCTTTCGACTTTCGGCGGGCAATGGGTTGTCGGGGCCTACGTTACTTTTATATTTGCAAAGAAAGAAAGAAGAAGAGCTACAGCGAATTTGAGCCCAATATGAGCCTGTTTATGCAGCCAAGGGACAAGATCTATATCCCTACCTTAGGCTTGTATAATGTTTACCAAAAGGAGTGAGGAAGAGGGGGGAAATGGCCTGGGGTCCGCAGACGCTGTCATCTTGTGACTGATGCTCTCGTCTACGACCACAGCTATCAGAGCGTAAGGACTAGATCTACCACTGCTACCACTACTACCATCTGGTTCTAATTCACCTAATTAGTTAGATCATACAGCGTGGGGTGACCAGAGGCCTAAACAAAAAGCCTAGAACGCCGTATTTAGGCCATTGTGCTTCTTTTCTTTCTTTCTCTTTTTTTTCTTTCTTCTTCTACTTTGTTTTTCTTTTTAAAAGAAGTTTTAGTTGAGTTTTACACCCAAACATAGCTTATGATTGATATGAGGTTGCTCTAGCTCATCAATGTCTGTCTCCGATATGTCGGGGATGGATAGCTTCAGAGGAATTGTCTAGGCCTACGTGCCTGAAGCATATTCGCTCGGCGAAAACGGAATTCAGATCCAAAGAAACAAGAAAAAAAAGAAGCATAAATAAGGAACGAAAAATGCGGAAATTAGAAC
>JAUELK010255099.1:2245-16444 GCA_031471215.1 Gastropteron pacificum | reverse complement strand
AGGAGGTTGAGATGGCTTTGGAATGAAACCGGTCTGTCGGGGTAATAATATGCTGTAAAAGCGCTTTGAGCTCTCCGGAGGAAAAGCACTATATAAATGGGCTATTATTATATTATATTAAGGGTTGTACGAAACATAATGAAAAGTTTTATGTGTGTTAATGGAGTTATTCTAACTAGGGAAATGTGTTCTTTAAATGTGATAATATTGTTGTTTTTTTAACCCATTTGTTTGCAGATAACAGAAGAGAGAAGGATGGAGGGGAATCAGGAAAGGGCATGTAAGAACATCCAAACACATCAAATCTTCCACACAGCTTGCATTGATTGTGTTGTCCATATGTCAGAGATGCCACTCTTCCAGCAAATGCCGGAATTCCGGCATTTTTAGATCAGCCGGAAAAAAATATAATAATTTAATAATTTTGTTTGTTTTAATTTTAATTTTTTTTGTTTTGTGTGTGTGTGTGCCTTGAACTAGTAATTTAGAGTATGTTTACCATTACTACTAGACCTTCAAGGGTGCAGAAATTGATTCTTAGAAGTATATACAAAACAAAAAAATTTGGCGACAGGGGGACATTGTCCCCCTGAAACCCCCTACCAGGGCATGGACCCCCTGTTTTTCGTGCTCATGCAAAAAGTTCAGGCAAATTTTTCAGGTGGCAGTGGCATCTCTGATATGTGTATTCATAACGCAAAACGGTGCTGATGCATCAAGATGAAATTCGCCCAAAGCGTGTCATTTTTCAAGCACCCACGTTTGCATACCACTTCCATGACAATCTTGGTCAAAACAAATTGCTTTCGGATGTGTGTCTTTCTCTGAAAGCTTCATCACTCTTGTTCGTTTCGTTCTCAAGATCTTTCATTTTTAAGTTGTCATTTTAAAAAAAACCTCACCCTTTACTTCTGATTAGCAAGAACAACAACAAAGACTTGGCATTGTAGACACAGTCTGTAGTACAGTACTGTAATCATTTCATGAATGTATTTATGAGGCTTTTAGTAATTAACATATGCCTTTGTGGTTTTCCTGTCTTGAGAGCTATTTCAGTCTGATTATGTGGAAGTTCAAATGTGATTGTGTTTCTTTGCCTTAAACTTGTCTTTAAGGACATGTATACTCTCTTGTTTGCACAAACTAGTAGGCCTACACGAATCTTGAAAAGCAATTTTAACTCTTTTACTACCACATTTGTTTGATAAGATCTACTTCATCAGAACCCAAATGGCCAAGCATAGTTGAAGCGTTAATCTTGCATTTGTTCACAGGTTTAAGCCGACTGATGATGGCATGTATGACATGTATGGACGTAGTGAAACCAAAGGTGAGTCTCAAATGGGTTCTGTAAAGCTGGTTGTCAATATTAGATTGTAGTGATTATTAATTAAGCTATGAAAGTGATATACATTTTAAAGCCTTAGGTTTGATTCTTCTTCTTCGTTCTCCCTGTCAGATGTCAAGGCCGGTTGTCTCAATGAAAAGTTTCGTCTTCTTAAGATCCCCCAAGCCTCCATGGAGCTTTTCTCTTAGGGTTGTCGCTGTCTGAGGTTTGATTCAATCTGTATTACCAGTCTATCATGAGAGGAAGTGATGATGATGATGATTGTATGTTTCGCAGATCGTTTTTTCATTATTGATTTTTCAAGAGAGCTAGAACAAAATTTAGATCTAGATTCTAGATTAGATCTGTTCCATGGGTGTTAACAAATAAAAAGTTTCCGTAATTGGGGAATTTCAGTTGGTAACACCTATGATCTGTTCTCTGCTGTGTTTAGTAAAGAATTGTTTCTTGTTTGAATAATAAGATTGTTTCATGCCGACCACTGATCCAGTAAAAAAGTTCAGTAAAATTTTTCTTGGGCAGTTGGCATCACTGAGTCTGTTGTTGGTATGCCTTTATTTTATGAAGTGTAGAAAGGAATGGATGTATTCATTCACACTCATTACTTCTTCTCTTTCTCTGTTTCAGTTGACAGGCATTTGGTGAGGTAAGGCTTTTCATCTTGTATGTACAAGTATGCTATTAACTCATCTTTCATAGAGCTTGAGTTTGTTTCTTTCAACTGAGTCACAATATTTTGTCATGCTCAGTGAAAGGCAATAAAGCCTGGCAGGAATTTCATCTTCTACACAAGTATGTTAATATCTTATTATAGAGCTTAGATTTGTACCCAGTCACTCTGCTTGATCTTTCAACTGAGCCACAATATTTTGTCATGCTCAGTGAAAGGCAGTAAAGCTGGGTATTCATCATCATAGAATTCACTTTGATTATCAGGAAATCTTCAAGAACATGTTAACTATCCCCCACCCAAAGGCCTCTTACAAAAAAAAGGTTTTATTGTTTGAATTAACAAGATGTGGTCCCCTTGAGCTCTGGTTTTTAGTGGAATGCATGATAAATTCTTCATCATTTTCATTATTATCATTATTGTTAATATTAGTAGCGTTCTTTTTCTTATTTTATTCTTGTTCTAATCAACATAAGATATTGAATGGTTTCACAATGATACTTACTCATGTTGTATGTTCCAGGAAAAGAATTGTTTTCACTGACATGTTCGATGGCAAGAGGCTAGGGATATTTGATGCTGAACAAGTCAAGGCATCTCGTAAGTGGTCATTGTTCAAGGTTCTTTCTTTATTAACAATGATAAAGGATGCAAGTCAGCACAGGTTCAATTTCATCTTACAGCAAGCTCAAGGTTGCTGCTCATCTTGTGTGTTACTTAACCCACAGGTCTCCATGCTAAGTGTGAGAAGCACATCGCCTTCTCGGATAAGGACGATACACGTGGCAGTCTTGTATGTACATTGTGCATGTTAAAAAACCCTTGGCAGTCAGAAATGGATGAAAAATGAGCCTGTTTGGCTACTGCCCTAGTAAAATAATTTCAAATTAAACTCTATCGTCAATACTTTTCAACTCCTCTAGTCAGGTAGAAGTCACCCTTTTAATGGAAGAACAAAGGCAAGGCCTTTCTTTTTCAGTCATCTTTTGATTTGGTTATCTGCGTCCAAGTTCTTGTTTTGTTTTGTTTTTTAATTTTCCCACTATACTATTTTTGTACCTGTACTGTCTGATGAAGAATGATGAGAGAAAAATATGTTTGTGCAGATGTGTGTCTCATTATGGTTGTTTCTTTCTTTCATTTCTGAATGTGGCTAGAACATCATCCTCAATGAGATGATGAAGAATCATCTTATTTTTTTACCTCAACATTCTTTTCATTATATCATAATTGTATAATAATGATTTTCCTTATGTTCAGTGTCAGAGCCACAAGCAGGACCGGGAGGTCTGTGGGAGGAGGTGAGCCGTGAACAGGTGGAGAGGGCTCTGGGTGGTGTGCCTACCAACGCCTTCGAGGAGATGGCTCGCTGGACCAGGCAGGGGAAGATGTTCACATTCCCCATTGACAACGAGGAAGGTCAGAACTTAGCAGTGTTGTTGTTGTTGTGATCAGGCACAAGTTATGAGTTATTCACTCTTCATGTGGTCTAATAGACCTACAGAGCCATGTCAGTCTAGCTCTGTAACCTGGGACTGGAGGGCTTTCAACTTGGCCCCTTGCTCATGCAATTGTGCAATGTAATCACAAGACCCCTCCGGACCAGATGAACTTAGGAGTGTATGTGTCTGTTCCTTGTGTCTGATTTGTTTGTGAGCCTCAGTGGAAGATTCTCCTATGCCATGTCATTTTGATTTCTTTTTACATGTAGTTTGATTTTGGTTTGACACTTTAATAATGTAGTAAGAGGTGGGACCCACGTTTTTTAATGCCCGTTCTGATAAGACAGGGATGGATAGCCATACAAACTGCTCACATGACCCTTGTTCAGACTTCTCCCAGCGGGATTTGAACTCGGGTCGCCCGCTTGGAGACCGAACGAATTAACCCAACATGTTACCTTTCAACACCACATGACCTATATGTCATTTTGCTACCTGGTGTATATTGGAGTTTCACACTGAGGCATGTGTTTGTTCTGTCCTCTTATTAATATTTTATTTACCTGATTTTTCTTTTTTGTTACTATTTGCTGTTTTTAGTTATTGTTATTCCTGTTTTTGTTTCTAGTCACAGTGATAATTGTTATTAGAAGGGGGATATATATATATCGTTGATCCTATTAATGTATTTCTTAGTGTCTTGTATACTGTATTGAAAGTAGTAATGGTTGAAAGAAACCAAAGGGCACCTTCTCACAACTTTGTCAAATGAACCCAGATAAGATCCAATATTGCTGTGATGTAATGACTTAAGGTACAGATTTTTTTGTATCCACATTGCAAATACAAATAGTTATTGATCCAAGGATATCTTCATAGATCGTTCTTGTTCAAATTTTCTCTGCAGACATGCATGAGGAGAAACAGGTGAAGTTCTACGAGCACGTTTTCCTGGACCAGCAGCTGGGGCAGTTCCCCGACCAGGGACCCATCAGAAAGTTCATGGAGCTGGTGTGTCTGGGCCTGGGTTCAAATCCCTGGCTCACGGTGCAGGAGAAGCGCGGCCACATTGAGTGGTACGCCCAGTACTTCCGGGAGAAGGAGGAGATCCTAGTGGCCTCACTAGGGGACCAGGGCAGGATGAAGGAGACGACGCAAGCTTAACTAGGGAAAGACTGATTGACATAAGCATTTCTTCTTCGTTCTCGAGCGCTCAAACTCTCAAGACATTATATTTGAAAAGAATTACAAAATAGACAATAGGTAGCATTTATAGCACTTTAGCAAGCTCAAAAAGCTTTATAGCCACTAAAGCTAAATCGAATTTGACTAGTGGAAGGGTGGTAGTTGTAAAAATGTAGAAACAGTTTTTAAGGAGAAACAAGCTTTACTAGACATAAAAGTGCTTAAAAGAATTTGATGCGGTAAGTAGAGGAGAGCTTTTGTGTCTCTATTTCCCTGGACAGCATCAAAGACATTTAAAGAATTCTCAGTAAGTAGAAAATATGCAAAGAGTTGAGAGAAGCAATGTTTAATTGCATAGATTTATGCATTTATAATGTTCATTTTTGTCCCTGAAATGTTCAGTTCTGGAATCTGGGGTAGGGGGATGCTTATAGATGGAGTTAGAATAAACAAAGACTGACTGAGGACATTGTGAATGTTATTTGAATACACTTACACAGATATTGCAAGAGTGTTTTCCATCGACCTGGTTTCTTAGTTTGAAAGTGTCACCATTATGATCAGACCATTATAATAAATCATTGTTCATTCATAACAACAAGATTTTTTTCTTCTTCTTTTTTTTGCTTTTTTGATGATGTGTTGATTGCTTGTCATGTATCTGTATAAACCAGCTAAAAATGTAATTTTGTCACATGAATCTTGACATTGTTCTTAAATACTTTGACCAGTTGCAGTTTTGCCTTTCTTCTAGTGTAGGTACCTCCATGACTTTACTTTTTCAGTCACAGTGGACCTATAGCAGTACAAAACTTAAGATATTTTGTAAATTAGTTGAAAAATAGTGTATTGTGCCCTACAAATGCACTGTAAAAATATGTTTGTAATGACGTAAAACTACGGTACAAAAGGAAAGTTTCTTTGATTATTTACTTGCTATCCAATCAATGCCCCTTCTCGCTTTTTACTGCACATTCTGTGACAGAAAGATGGAACAATGCGGTGGTGATTGATAACAAAGCAGCTTCTCTCTCAACCCCTGTGATAGCTAGGACTTCTGGACATTAGACTTGACCAGATGAGGACAGCTGAATGTTCGTTTTAATACAATTTACATGTTCAAGTGGAAAACTAAATAAGACATGAACCCCCGTTTCTTATCAGGAGTTTTCAGAAAAATTCTTAAAATTGAAAAAAAACAACAGTGTTCCTAGTGCCTGATCCAAAAACAATTCTATAGCATTCTCAACCTTCTAGGTACATGTATACTGGTAGTTCTTCCTGGTCAGTGCTTACTCTAACATATTGACAATATAGGGAAAAGAAAGTTGTGACACTGTACTTGTACCTTTTTCCAGGAGTACACCTGGTTTTCAGAGAAAAGAACAATCCTACAAATTCAAACCAAGTCTATATGGCTAGGAAATGAGCCCAGTGCATCTGACTAAAGGGTCTGGCACACTGACCACTTGGCCACAGCCTATACTATAACTATGTTGTATGCAAACATGCTAATCTTTGGTACCAAAATGGTATGTAGTAGTAGTTGTTGTAGTAATACACAAAATGAAGTCGACTAAGACAATTTTGTTACAGGACATATTATTTACTGCAAGATTTCACAATTTATTATAGTATACACGTTTCCCATGTGCCACAATTAGAAAATAAAATCTTCATCATAAAATACACAAACTTCATATTTTGTCCACCAATGCATCAATGATTTAATGAATAATATGCATGCATACATATAATAGTAGAATTGTACATTATAATGATTATGTAAACACAACTATTAAGCTTAGATGAAGTAATACTGACAGTGTTATCACAGACTCTTCTGTATAAATGTAGCTAGCAGCATGTACATTCTGTACACAACAGTTTGACATTGACAAATAAAACACACAAATGGTAATGGTACATGATTCACTTTTTTCTAACATATTAATACATCATGTATTTTCATATTTGTTAACAAACACCTCATCCAAACCCAAACAATACCCTCACCCACCCCTCTCTTCAAAAAAGAAGAATGAAAGAGAAATTATAGTACAAAGTAGTGTTTTGAATTTCAAATTGTGTTAGTATTTATAACTTATAGAAATTTGTTCGATGGCCTTTTTATTTGTAGACAAAATTATGAGCTACATGTTACCTAATATTACCTAATATTATAAATGAGTGTTTATGTGACGCCAATTCATGATACATGAAAAATGCTTGAAACTGAAACACATTCTGCATGTATATGATTGTGGAAACAATGTGTGATTATTTGTACTTATCAATACAACTGCACAGAGTAATGATAATGTGTACATGTATTATAATAAATATCAAGCATGTGGATGAACATGACAATTAAACAAGAGACTTAGTGAGAGAGGAATGATTGTACTCGAGACTATACTTCAAACTGGGCCAACCTGTATGTTACAAGTAATACATGTAATTACATCCATTGAACACTCCACAAGCAAACAAAAAGGTACAAATGTTCTATTCTAATAAACAGCAAAAAAAAAGAAGCTTTTTTTAAACATTTAGTATGCATGTAAATACATGTACATCTGTTTGCTTGTTTGTGTCATGATACACCTGCGCCATCAATAGGATGAAGCCAACTCGATCAGAGCAGAGTGGCTTTAAATTGGTGACTGTAACACGCTTGTCTTTTTGCATTTCTACAAGTACTTTCCTCCACCCAAATGATGGTCATCAGCCGACTTGAGGAGTACAGCTACAGAGTCAGTTGTTGTTGTTGCGACCAGGCACAAGATATGAGTTATTCACTCTTCAAAGAGACCTACAGAGCTATGGCAGTCTAGCTCTGCAACCTGGAACTGGAGGGCCTCTTCAAATTGGCCCCTTGTTCATGCAATTGTGCAATGCAGTCACAAGTCCCCTCCGGACCAGATAACTGCTATGTGCAATGCAGTCAATGAGTTGCTACTGCCTATATTAATGCAATCTTGGGACATTTATGGTTACAGCCATGATTTGGGACTGAACCAAGTGAATGTCACATCATTTTCTGTTGCCCTGATGCTTGAACTTATATGAAAGAATTCACAAAATTGACCACAGCACGTGGGCACAGAGTCAGAGTAAACAGTTGCAAATAAAAGAACCATCTACATGTTCAGTGTACAGCAAGACCAGTAGTAGTAGTAGTAGTAGTAGTAGTACTTTGATAGTTTGAAAGTGTTTGGTCGGTAAGGCTCTGTTTCAAGTCAAATAAAGATACATGTAGTCATCTTCAACAAGTAATGTACAGTACATGTGATTATCGTCTAAACAGACACACTTATGGGGGGGAAATGATATGCTTTACATTAACAGTTAAAGCTATAAGTTAAGTGGAAAGAGTCAGATATCAGAAGGCACCGCATGGTTTGCGTAGAAGAGGTGAATTTGTATGGTTTTTTTGTGATGGTATTTGCATGTGTAATGAACACATCACTTCACAAGCTACCTGCACTACAAAGTGAAACATGATTATTTTTTTTAAAATATATAAAACAGTGCACAAGACCTGAAGGTACGATGTATAATGAAAAGTCATAGTCCAATGAGAGAAAAGCAAAGACCAACAGATAGTAACATTTAATATTATTCAAAACTATATCTAGATCATGCAATACCGTATGTTTTCTTGTAAAATGATCAGTGTGTACAACACCAAACAACAACCCCACACTGTTTACGTCGAGCGTTTGAATGTAGAGTCAAGTAAGCCTTCTTGTTTATGTATCCTTGTTGAGCTGATGGAAAATGGCGTTACAATAAATACAGACAGAAACATAGCAGATATGGCTAGGTAATCTTAAATAAACCCTATCCAAACCCTACTCTTTTGTGGAACAGTTTTTGCAGAAGACAGACAAGGTGTGAGCGCCCATTATTATAACGTAGCTTTATGAAAATATCAAAGAGTACACACATGTACATGTATAGGATTTTTTAAAAGACAAATAAGTGAGAGAAAGAAGTCTAAAAAGGAGACCCTGTCGATGTTAAAGTGGTCCAGTGAAGATGGCCGGGTGGTGGGACTTTGTACTTGGAGCAAGAAAAACAGAGAACTAGCTAGAGTGATGTAATGGATAATGGCCACCCTAAGAGCTTCTGACTCTATCGGCCTTGTGAACATATCAGATGACATGTTTAGAGCTAGATCAAGAGGTCACTTCTTAAAGAAGACACTTTTTTCTATTAGCAAGAGAAATTATTTGACTTTACTCCAAGCCGTTTCAGAGAAAAACGCCATAGAAAATGTGAGGGAGCCTCTATTCATACGGTGACCGCCGAACATGTTATCACTCTAGTACGTGTATACTAATTTCTGCCCGTCTTGACTAAGAGGCAATGTGAAAACTAAAGGGAAAGAGATGCCAGAAAGTGGAGTCAAATAGTAGGAGTTTAAAGGGACATCTACATTTGTCTGTTGGCAACGACACGAGAAGTCATTGTCATTTTCAAAATAAATGGACAAAATCGGTTAATTAGTCTATTTACCGAAAGGACACTAACTGTGTTTTTTCTTGCTGAAGTTTTATTCTTCAAATTCTGTAAGACAGAGCTCCCCTCCGCATTCTAGTACCCATGGAAAGTGTTAGGGGTGAGCTAATTTTAGAGATTAGCAGTACAGGGCACTTTATTATGTTATAATTTTAAAAAAATAAACTGTACCCTTATAGACAAAAGTCCCTTCAGTAACCCGGACTTCTTGTAAATCCTTATAGACAAAAAAGTCCCTTCAGTAACTCGGAATTGCTGTCCTGGTGTGAATTGTTGATTCTAGTACCATGACCACTGTAAAGCACTCGAGGAGCTGGTTTTCAGATTAATAGTAGGCTACATTAATAATTTTCCAAACATATCGTCCTATTTCAAATCCCGGTTCACAAGAGTCCACTCAGTAGCTCTGACTTGCTGTCCTCGGCAGTCAGGAAAGTGGTGGACACACCGCTGTCTCCATTGTCCACACTGGTTGACAGGTTGACCACTTCAGCGTCAGACAGAGGGTCTAGCGAACTGTCCAGGTGGGAAGACAGGTCGCCATGTCCTCCTGGCCCGGACACTGATGTCATACCGGTCACAGGAACCGGAAGAGGTTTACCGTTTTCTACAATATCTCCAGAGTTACCTCCTAGTTGCCCACCAGACTCTTCATAAGTGTCATCTTGATCCATTACAGATTCTTGAGTTGATTCAGCTCTTGGTTCATTCACGCTCACAGTTATCTCGGATTCTGTCTGGGCCGTTGATTTCTCATCATCTGTGTCTGGACTTGCTGCTGGACTCGTTCCCAAACCGTCATCTACTTCAAGGTTGTTCACAGTGACAGTGTGTCGCGATGGCACATTACTACTAGCAGATTGATTCATTACATTGTCTTTAGCGCTTTCGCTTTGAGATAGAGCATGTTCATACAGGTTTGCATCCATGTTAGGGACTTCGTCCGCCTCTCGTTTAGCAGGATCTTGACCGATCGCCTTCAGAGGTAACTTCTCACTACTCGCAGCCGTTTGTTTGACCACAGAGTTAGGTTTTGAAGTGACGTAAGGCTGGTTGTCTCCAGTTGTCACACTCATCGGTCCTGCTGGCTTACTTTGAGCCGGAGCAGACCGGGATTGATCAACGTTCATTGTTGGCACCCGGCTTGCAGAATGTGTGAGGCCATTAGTCTTAACAGATGTACTGATAAGTTCGTTTTCACTTCCCACAGAATCCACTTTGGCGCGAATCGCTTTGGCCAGTTGGTCGTTTACTTTCTCAGACAGGTCTTCATTTGTGTACATTAGTTCCCCCCCAGCTGTCCTCACTAAAGGTAGTCCACCAGTGACGCGAAGTTTGTGCAAGTACTCTACGTTGGTCTTCGCATTGGCAGCTGGACTGAGCTCTACATCACTGGCTTCCGTTTCCAGATACAGTCGGCCGCCATCCCTGTCTGTGTCTGAGTCTGTGAAGTCCCTGGAGCGCCAGGTGTCGTTGTCAGTTAGGTCTGATTTTAGGACGCAGTCCATGGACCGGCTACGACCTTGACCTCGTAATGTAGACTTAACACTCCGGCTTGTGACGAAAGCGTTTTCATCCTTTATGAAGACACGCTCGTCTTTTTCAGATACTTCAGCCTGTCTCTTATCTACTGTCCCATTCCTTAGATTGTCTTTACTAGAGCTATGGAGTATCGATCGTTTCATGGACTCTCTGCTAGGTTCTGTCCCATCTTTACCTTTCCCGTCAACATCAGTTGAAACTATAGACGGGTCTAGAATCTTGTCTTCTAAAACTTCCGCCAAATTGACGTCAGTGACCGTGCGGCTCTCTGACTCCTCAAGAAGAGCCCTATCAAGAGGATGGATGACGGGATTGACGAACGTAGAGTTAAACGTGACGTCGTACACGATTTCTGCTGACGTTTCACTTGACCTAGATGTCGGGCTACTGTTCTTCTCTGAATGGTCACTGAACTCATTGAGGTCAATAGTACGCCTGGATCTCCTTGACCGCACTGCATTCCCGTTCAGAGAGAGCCCATTGGCTGTATTGATGGCCCTTCGCTTGATCTTGACCTTATTCGCCTCTCTGGCCTGTTTCAAGGACATCTCCCCGCGCGTGGGGCTGGAGTCAAATGCTACGTATGTAGAAGTGAAGGATTTCGAATCG
Organism: Gastropteron pacificum; assembly: GCA_031471215.1. NCBI lineage: Eukaryota > Metazoa > Mollusca > Gastropoda > Cephalaspidea > Gastropteridae > Gastropteron > Gastropteron pacificum. The sequence continues at coordinate 5,121 of JAUELK010255099.1, read as the reverse complement.
GAGGGAAGGCAAAATCGATCCTTTCGGAAACGCTCAAGATTCATTTCATACTCCTTCTCCAGGTTTTTCTCCAACTTTGTAGGCATTCCACATTTACTAAGTACCTCGAGAGAATTTTTGGCTGCCCCAAGTTTATTATTGAATTTATGTGGACTCACACAAGTGCTCCCCTCTGCTTTGATGGGACGTAAAGGATACTGTTGGGAACCCATTAGAGCAAGTTCTCTGGCCCTGGACGAAGTCAAAGGGAAGCTATTTCTGCTGAGAAGACTAGACTTGTCCATAAACGTGTTTTGTCTAGTTAAGAGCCCTACAGAATTGATCGCAGACTGCTTGTAGGCATCTATAGGGTTAAGGTACAACAAGTGGCGTTTGCTTATAATTTTCGACATCTTTCCTCCCATGATTCGGAATCCAAAGCCATCTTCATTCTGACTGTCACCGCTCGTTCTTAATCCTAAATCATCATTGGTCAATTCGCACTGCACGGGAAATCCTGTGTCTCTCTGAAGGGAGTCTAATGTTGTTTTTGTGCGTTCAATCCTCGTTATGAAGCTCGGAATGAGGTCATGTGGTCGCCATGTCAGTTTTCCCGTGTCACTGTAGAACTCGGCTCTGGGATGACTCCTTATGGACCGACTTGATGGCAAATCCATAGTGTTCTGTCTGGTCTCTAATACTCTATTCTCCTCCTCCCACTCCTTGAGAACCTCCCTGGACACCGGGGGTTCCCCTTCAACGGCTTTGTCTTTTGGGTTTGATTTGGCCTCCTCCTGCGCCTTCTTCTCATAGAAATCTGGCAAGCTCTTTTCCCGCCTCCATACTTTTTTGGAGAAAGGTCGGAGCTCCACTTGAGGGAGGGATTGTCGGTCTGGGTTACTCGCCATATTGTTTCTCTTTTGGCAGTACACGGGGAGGTTGTTGGACTTGTTCCTCGCCCGGCTGACCAAGTGGGCAGCCTTGTGTCGGTGCAGGGACAGGCTACAGATCCGGACATCCACTACATTCGCTTCTAGCACCATCTTCAGAGGTCAGGGATCCCCGACTGCAGCAATGAGTCGCCACGTGTTCTGACGTCACGTTGACATCTGGATCCAACCTCCACGAAGGAGAGCGGTGCTCGGTTGAACCTGTAAACACACGAAACGGAATATGAGCACAATAGTTGACAATATTACACAACGTCTGTACAGCTTATTGGCTACTGGAAAGTAGATCAATCGACCCATCACCAGATCTTTATTCATCTGCTTCATCATAACTGTGTAAGAAGAATGACTGCCACAAGTAGTAGGCCTGATACTGATCCATGTTGCATCTAGAGTATTGGGCACTTCAACCCCTGTGCAATGGGAGAAGTGGATGTGAAAATGTGATTAGCCAACCGGTAGGCCTATTTGATGACCTCGAGGAGTCGTCTTCTTGACACACGTATACATAATCGAAGTCAAATCTAGACCAGATCTGGTCAACGCATGGATCACCTTTAAAGGAATACAAGTGAAAAAGCTCCTAATGCCCTAAGGGCCTCAACTCCTAAGTCTTCGCTTGTCGGCCTCAACTACTTGGATTCTTACATAGACTGAGAGGGCCGCGCGGTGGCCGAATGGTTAACACGATGGGCGACTCTTGTTCGAAGACCTCTTGGGGACTTTGGACGTAGGTCGTGTGGGCAGATTTCATGGCTGTCCACCCACGTCCTATCGGAAACGGACGTTAAAACGTGGGTCCCACCTCTTATATGATCTTTACAAAAGTGTCCCTATGGATGTAAAACTCAAACTCAAACAAAACAAAACAAAATAAGGACTGGGATCTCCAGAAAGGGGGCATTTGATAGCTCATTACAAATACCAGCATTTTTACCAGCACTCTTATAGTTATAATTATAATTATTATCATGGTATCAAATCCTATCACAAAAGTCCTACTGGCGCACCAACTCTCTCAGTCATCATAATTCAAATTTCTTATGACTTTTACTAACTCTGCTGTTGTACATGTACGTTGTTTTATTTTGTTGTTGTTATTGTTTACCATCGGACCTTCTTGACTTGCTTAAGGCTTGCTATCAAACTAAGCTTATTTTGGGTTGAGAAATATTACCAATAGTGATCTATCATCAGTGATGTGATCAGATTTTGTCCAATGTTTTATATTGATTTGTAATGATTTGGTTTAGTGAGAGATGTGTGCTGAATGTTTTGTTTGTGTGTCGTTATATTTGTAGTACAAATACATTATTGTAAAGTGTGCGCCTTGGGCCCACACAGCGGGGACAGGGCGCGTTACAAATGAACTTGTTATTCTTATAAACTTTGTACTGGACATGGGCAAGGAAATTGACAAGAAATTGTTTTTTTGTAATCAGGTTGCGAGACAAATGTTCTATACACGTAACGACCTAGACAGAAAGCAAGACAACAAAGGTAAACTTACGTCACCGAATATTGGACATTGAGCTAAATTTCTCTCAGCTCGCTAAAGATCCCAACTAAATACATGCACATGTACTAGTATGGTTACAACAGAAAGCCAAACACAAACCCAGAAGGTAAACCTACCTCAGTGAAATATGGAAACTGAACAAAACTGAACAAAACCACCCTCAGTAAGCCTACGCTTTAAGTTCCACGCCAATATGATTTATGCTAAACAGAAAGCAATTTAAGTAGTGACAATTACGCCAGCACTGTATGTAAAAAAAAGAAAAAAGAAAAAGAGTAAAAAGTAAAACCACTCTTAATAGTCTTAATACACTGTTGTTCATAACTACTAAATACATGGGAGGTTGAAACCACTCTTAATACACTGTTGTTCCTAACTACTAAATACATGGAAGGTTGAAACCATTCTTAATACACTATTGTTCCTAA
>JAUELK010254988.1:0-15000 GCA_031471215.1 Gastropteron pacificum | reverse complement strand
GGAGTAAAGTAAAATAATTCTTTTGCTAATAGTAATAGTAAAAAGTGTCTTCTTTAAGAAGTGACATCTATACATTGTCAGCTAATGATACGTTCAAAAGGCTGATAGAGTCAGAAGTTCTTAGGGTGGCCGTTATACCTATCATCACTCTAGCATCCGGTATGATCAATACGCATTTTTTTGTTATTGTTGTGATGTGAGGAGCCTTAGTCGACATCTCAGATAGGCCTATTGTTTGTAAGATGTTAAATAGAATTACGCCTACAACAAAGCATTTGAAAACATCACATTTATGTGTATTAAATGTACTCAAACAGTACAAATCGATCATACCGATGCTCGATTTTCACCTGGCTCTGGATTAAAGGCAAAAATCTACAAGAATGCTGTATGCCCTGTACTAGATGCTTTATGCCCTGTACTAGAGCTTAGTTATAACTTCTTACACTTCCTTAAACCCATCTAAAGGGGGTCGGGTATGTCAATGTGTATGCTTTTAATTTAATCATTCATGTTACTACTCAAGTCTGAGTGATCCAACTTACTGGAAGAAGAAGAAGATCTAGTGCCCTCTATCTAGATCTATGGGAGGACTTCATCTTCTGTGTTCTTCTTCCAATTATAACTGCAGCCTCATACTCATAACAGAGGACTTTTGCAATCGCACAATGTGACTCAGTCTGTTTAGCCTTTGTTTGATTGCCACGATGTTGCCAATATTAGGGGGGTTATTATTGTAATTGTGGGGTTCCCCTTCTTGGTTAGGGTGGGTGGGGGCTTAGAATAGGATAGGGTTAGATCTAGATTAACTTTCCAGATATGAGCATTTTTGTTAGAAGACTAAATCCGTTTTCTGTTAAATCGGAAATGGATGCCTTGATTTTTTTAGTGCCTAGTCTATAGTCAATCTGTCAATCAGATGAGTTAAACCAACAAATACAAGTCCTCTATTCTACTTTGACTTTTGTTCTAACCAAAACTGCTAGATGACAGGTCTAGGCTATTCTGTCTTACAATTTTTAGATTATTATTAGAGTTCGTTGGTCAAAACATTACTACATTGTGCTAAACTATTATACACAATGCCTTTCATATTTCATACTACCACTCCTTGCTCGACCAAGAGATCAAGTTCTGAAACACTGATATAGAAATATAGGGAAAAGTAGAGTGAAAACAGACCCACCGCCCAAAAAAAAGAGATGAATGTAGTAAGTGTACTGTAGGTCCATGAGTATAAATTATAATGATGGCTTCAGAGATGGACAGGGAATTTGTTTCACAAATACTCTTGCTATTTACAGCATTCTTTCATTGCTCTTTTTCATTACTCAGAAGATCCTCACTTCATCAATTTGTTTTGTCCTCTTTAAGGTGCAGTACAGATGCTTCAATAAAGCTCCGACTCCAACTATGTCCAACGTCATTCCTATTGTATCATCCTCACCGCCACCAATTGATGAGGGGACTTTTGATTGGGATGATAATGATGAGGAAGACTTTGGCAACTTTGCCACTGCTCCCTCCCCTGAGAGCAGTCCAGAAAAACAGCTGAACAGCTCTGAGATTGAACCAGTACCAAGTCCTCACACTGAAGATGATGAATCTTTAAATTCAGCAAACTCGACCCATTCCAATATGACAGCTCCGCGGTCTGATACACCATGCGATGGTGCCACGAATAATGATGATACTGCCATAAATGACAGGCAAGGAAGCAGTGTATTACCTGAAGGCTCCGAATCTCCCAGTCCACCAGAAAAAGACTCTCTTACTGATTTAGCCCCAGACAGTGTGAGCCCATCAGCTGGTCCCTCTACAGATCTGTCTCATGCTACAGTTGGGGATTCTGTGTATAGCAATGCGTCTACCGCTGACTCTGGTGTGTTCAGTACAGACATGATGTCCCCTGCAACTGATCATGCTGGTGGGGAGGCGTCTGGAGCTGGGCTTGCCCAGAACACTGGGCAATGCCAACAGACAGACCAGGGTCAAGATGCAGGGGCAGTAGAGGACCAGGGTCAAGATGCAGGGGCAGTAGAGGACCATGGTCAAGATGCAGGGGTAGTAGAGGATGATGACGACTGGGCTGACTTTGACTCAGCTGTCCAAGCCGACACCTTTTCAGCTCCTCCAGATGGTGAAGACAGTAAAGGGGTGGAGCATGGTAGTCCTCCTGTGAGTACAGAAAGCAAAGACTTTCAGGATGTAGAATGCTCTGTTGATTCAGTTACTACTACTTCTAGTCAGGTAGAGCATCAAACAAATGGTCATTCCTTAGCACAGACAGACCATTCTGTGCCAACTGTAGCATCCTCTGTGATAGACAATAATGTGATACAAGCAGGTGATGAAGGGGATGAGGACTGGCAAGCTTTTGATTCAGATGATGGCAGTAAGGAGCAGGCCTGTGCTGAGCCTGATACATGTAATCTCTCAGAACACCCTGCGTCCATCTCTCCTTCATGTGATAGTGAGTCCCGTGATTCCATTACGGATTGTTCAGATCTACCTGAGGAGGCTAGCCCAAGAGTCGAGCAGTCATTAGAGGATAAAACATCTCTTTCACAGGATGTAAAAGTGTCACTAGCAAAAAAGGATAATATGGAAAGCTCAACAGTTTGTGGAGATGACGATAGCTTTGGTGCATTCAGCAACTCTGCGTCATGTGGGTCGGAGAAAAGTTATTCAAATACTGAAATGGACAATGAAAAAACGGTAAATGATGCAGATCCTGATAGAATAGATGACACTGTGAGTGGAGAGACTCTTGATAATGGAGAAGGTATAGATGACTTTGGTGCATTTGACAGCCATCCTGAATCATCTATCAGTTGTGAAAATGGAAAGGATGTTGAGAGCACAGGGATTTCAACGTCAGAACAATCAACCTGCAAGGGTCCAGGAAGCGAGGAGGCTGGAGATGACTTTGAGTTTGGTACTTTCTCCAGTACCAGCCATGAAGGGAAGGACTCCAGTGTGGAAGAACCTGCTCCAATCTCTTTCCGCACCAGTGAGTGTGAACTGGAAGATGACGATACAGATCTCTCTAGGCAGCAAGTATGCAATGAAGCGGGTTCTTCATCTGTGTTTCAAAATGCAGAGAATGACTTTGGAGCCTTCGACAGTGCTGCTGATGCTGATCAGGGCGATGAAGATGACTTTGGGGACTTTTCACAAAAGAAAGAGGAGGCCACAGGGGATGGTGACTGGGCAGACTTTGATGCCGCTCCCTCCAGCAATGACACTGAGCCTCAGGAGCCAGAACCTGTACCACCAACACCTGTGGATGCTGTAGATCAGGTCAGTGTTGTTGTTTGTGGTGGTAACCAGTGGTTTCTCAGAAATACACAGTTGTTTCCTGGTACTTGATATCTTGCAAAAGGTGTATAGCACTAGATTTATCTCCTTTTATTCTAACCCTGTTTATGATGAATCTTGACTTTCAAGACATTTTTTTCTTGCAACAATGCCCTTACTTATCCAACAATGGTGTTGAATATTGAATATACCGTAAAAAGAAAAGTTATTTCTTTATGACAACAATAAGTAATTTATTGTTGTAGATTCTTCTTCCTTGTAAGTGACCACAATCATGTTCATGTGTGAACACTTTTTTGTACCAACAGCAGGGGAAGACAGGAAGCAGCAAGGTGGAGACGGCAGTGTTTCGATCCTTCCCTGATGCCACAGTGTCCACAAGAAAAGAGGATGTGAGTGAGGAGGACACCAATGAAGCAGACCAGCCAGATGTGGATGAGGAAGGTCCAAGCCCACTGACCACTGTGGTGGAGCTAGGCCTGAACAACATTACAGAGGCCAAGCAACAGACCTGGACTGTGGTACAGCATCCTGCCAAGTCAGTGCTTCTAGATTTTATAATCAATTTTGCTTTGCTTCATGGCTGATTATTAAGTCTCCCAGCACTACATTACATACTGGAATATGTATGCATCCTTTTAGGGATTGATTTTTTGGGGGTCTTGTTTGTTTGATTAAAATAAGCACCTACATCACATTCGTTATTTTGGTTTGTAATAATGGTAAGTGGTTCGTGATCAGTGGTAAGAATGAAATCCTTTAATCATCTACATTCATATAATTGCATTATGCTGAAATGTATAATTGAGATATTTTACAACTTTGTTTATTGTATTGTTAATGTGTTTTGCATTTGATGTCATGTCATTCAGTTTGATTGTGTCATTTTAGCTGACAGTGTCATTGAAAAGTGCTTAGAGCCAACTGTGTGATAAGCGCTATATCATTACTCTTAATTATAATAACTTATGTCCATGTGTATTTTATTCATTGTCTGTTTTTTTTGTCTCCTGTAGGAAAGACCCAGGAGTGCGACTGTGGAGCCATTTGAAGGACATGGATGCTGCCAATGCCCTGGTGTATGCCTGGACTTCTTCCCACTGTAACAGCCAAGTGTTCAGCACATTGCACATAGACACTCAGAACATTGTGAGTCCTCACCTCTCCACGCCCGACCTAACACATTTTTTAGTAAAGCAAGAGAACTGCAGTTGAAGTCAAATACTTATTGTCATTTTAAGTAGTTCTCAGAAGCATTCTACCATGCGCATTTAGCCCAATGTAGCAACTCATCTATATAAATAAGAATTAATTCATTTTGGAAATTTGTTGAAGAACATCAAACTGATGAGTATGCTGTACACAGATATACTATTCTCAACAATGGGGGGGCATTGACATTTGTTTGCGCTACAACGCCCAATATGCTTTGCCTAGTCAGTTAACAAGGCTCTCTATTTGTTTTCCATGCAGCTGTTTAGCCAGAAGAAGCAGGCAGTGCCATTCATACCTTCAGGAATCCTAGAACCAATCCGCAATGATGGCAAGAAGGAGAAAAAAGAGACACCTGTGCTCTTGGATACTGCCCAGCCTGAAACTGTCACTTCCTCTGTCACAGTACAGGTTTGTAGAGTGAGCCTTTCTGTGTGTCTGTGTAGAGTCTACTTGTATGAGAGGAACATGTGTGTAGTACACAGTTAGTGTATTTCTTGTACTGGTACTAACTCATCAAAGTGATCACCTCACAAGCTTGCAGTCAGTTCATTGGAGTGTTGCAAGTTTGCCATCCTAACAGTTTCATTCAGGCAATGATACATCTATTAACCATTGCCTTTTATATAAACTTCTACTTCCATTCACATTGCCTTTGAGAGGGCAGAATTTGTAAACCTGCTGACTTCTGAATTTTTTAGTTGAAATGTAATAAGGATTCTGTTTAACATGTTGGGCTAAGATCATCTATGCTTGGTTTTACTGATAATTCAAGGGATGTCCTTGTGTAGTGGTGTTAACTTGGCAGAAGATGAGGTGTTAATCAGATGGCGTAGTTGATGATCGCAGTACTCTTTTTCATGTTCATCCATACAATGTTTTTCATTCGCTTTGCACTCAGCCTGTGTTGCATTTAATGCCTTTTTAGACTTAAGCTCCATACAATCTTTGTTTTCATGCTCATCACAATTATTTATGAGTGTTTAGAGTTTAGAACTAGATGCTAGACCTGAGCTTTGTGTTTGTCAAGTGTAAAGTGCCCTTTATGTACAGATTGTAAGAGAACATGTGTAGCATTTCACCTTTGGCTTGCATATATACATTCTCTGGCAAGGCAAGCTGCAATATAATATGCTGTAAAAGCCTCTATGCTGTCCATTCTTATCTGTCAACCAGCTCAGACATTCATACAAGTTTTTAAGATTGATATTGGCCGACAAGTGTGAATAACTCCACAGCAGGGGATAGCAAAAACAACAACAATCTGTCATGAAATTTAAACATTGAATTTCTCAACTAGGCTGAAAGAAAATTTGTCATATTAAATGTAGAAACATTTGAATAGGTAATCTAAACTTTATGGATCACTATAACTCACAATTTTGGATGCTTGGTATAGTAGCAAAGCTCATCAGTTTCAATGCTGTCATTTTCCTATTACTAGCAAGTCTTGAATTATTTACGGTCAAAGCAGTTCCAAAATTAAGTAATCACAGATTGAAATAGCCTGCTACCCTCTTCATTTGATAACTCATGCTAACAGGCAACCAATCTAAGTGAGTCTGTTGGATGCGAAGACATATTCTCTGCTAGTACCTCTCATATAGAACCAATCTTTCCAATCATGTGCTCTCACCTCCTGTTCACTGTTCATCTATGCCTTTGTGATGAAAAGCAAACAAGGGGATGCAGATTTTCTTTTTCAAAGCCAAATTAATTTAAGCCCAATAAAAAGTTCCAAAACTGTTGATTGTAATTTATGTACGTTTTTCTCTTTTCAATCGAAACGTATAATAACAAATATTCAAAGAATCATGTTACTTGTAATGAATCATTTCTCAAATACTCTTGACCACTGAACTATGCAGAATAATGTACTTGCAATCTGCATTATTGCACACCATGCTGTATGCTGACTTGCTGGCTATCACTTTCAGGACATCCCACCCGTGGACTTTGATTGGAGCAGCAGTGGACTGACCAACCCCCTTACAGGTAACTGGATTAACCATAGGATCGTGCGTAGTTTTGAAAAACTCTTAGTTGAACTCACAGATTTAGTTGTGTAGGTTATGGTTCTGAAATGACATTTGTGGATTGGATGCTTTCATCTTCTCCTGTAGACTGAGAGTGAGAGAAGAAATGTGTGAGTGTGTTTGTCCTCCTCCTCAGATGATCACGATGTGTTCCAAGAAATATGAAATGTTTTATTCCTCAGCTCAAGAGGCCTTTGCTACATTTTTGAATATGTATGGCATCTTTTATCATCTGATGATCATATTAACATTGATGATACTTAATTTAGTCAAGTATTTTTCCATGATGTGGGGTACTGCTTTTCATGAACATTTTACGATTTGCTAGTTAGTGCAAAGTTTCCTCCTTGCCTTCAGATTTCAACACTTCAAACATTGACACTTTTCTATATGACATGAGTACCTGTCCTGTTTTACTTTTTAAAAGCAATTCATTTATCCTACATATTTTTCTTCAACCTTTGACAATTTATATACACATGTATGCACACCATCTATTACTTTCACCAAACGATCTACCATGTTGATAAATACAAAATGAGTTCTGCTTCATTCTGTGTTACAGTCAGAAGGAATTTTATTCAGTATCTAAATCTACATTACATGATACATGCCATTATTTATTTTGTTTTTATTTTAATTTGTTTGTTCTATATGCACAGTTTTTATGCTTCAGATTTGTTTTCTAAAACATGTTCACTTCACTTTTCTTTCCATAGACCAGCTTCAGTTTCGTTAAGAAAGAAGTAGGACTTGCCAAATCTTTGTGCTTTACTTACTACCTACAAATTGGTGTTCACTGTGTTTTCTTTTTGCCTCTCTTTTCACCCATTGTAGATCTATGATATATCTACTCTGTGTGAGCTGTCAAGTGAAAAATACAAGTCTGGCAGATGTATTAGTGTGTTAAATAGCATAACAACTGATCTCCTACTAATCTTGGAAACACATTGGTATAAATGTAGATTACTTATACACCTAGCCTCAGGATGGAAACAATTTTAAGCGATATACCAGTAAGAACATAGAAAAACTGTGAAATCTTGAAGAACAAAATTATTTGGTTGACTTCATGTTCATTGCCAAAGCTCACCAAATTGACAGTGTCATCAATATCAAACATAATGCAGTGCTCTCAACTTTAGATTGAACCTACTAACCTCAAATTCAGTCACATTTAAGTCATCAGAGTTTTTTTAGAAATGTGTACTTCTGTATGCTTTGTGTGAAACTTTTGTATTTGTAACCACTTTTTCTTGTTATCGTCTTGTTTCTGTTCTCACAATAGTTCAAATCCAGAAGAAATCACACTCTTACAGAAAGCTACAAATCAATGTCTTGTATTCTAAGGCCTGACATTGTCACTCACCTCAATGCACAGTGGTCACAACATCTTTCCGAAAGTATACCTAAAGCTTATTCGACAGCCCTTAGTAGATGTGTGTTGATATGTCACATATTCAGGTCCAAGGAGTAATGGGTATGGAGAACAATCCGACTCTTGTAGTACAGAAATAATCAGAAAAGTTTAAGCATTGATGTCACAAATTAGACGCTTGGCTTTCTGCCAGTTCAGAGTAACAATTCAGAACAAGCCATCATTGCAACTTGAATCCTTGCTGCAATGCCCTTTTATTGTTTTATACATCATACCAATCAAAATTTAAAATTTACTAATTATTAATTAACTTTTATGCATTGTTTAAATTCAATCGTTCTTCTTCCCACACATTGATACACACCAACTCCAACTGTTCAGGTTTTAACACAAACCCATTATGTAGATGACATATTGCTCATTGGAGACCAAACATCTAGTAGAACACCTTAAGTTGTCAAAGACAGACAGGATAAAGCATTGAGGAAAGAGAGAAAGATTTAACATTTTTTTTTAGGGCATTTCCCTTCAAGAATACATTGTTCTCCTCCCCTTTTGTCGCCAGCCCACACCCTAGACTTAGATTTTCTTGTCGTTCAGGGAGGGGCGACTTTTGAGAAGGCCTCAGGTAAGTGCACCCTGTTGCCTGAATGCTACCTCTGTTCTTTGGCATTCTCAAGACTAACTGCTCGCAGTTTTCCAAATTTTTGTCGAGTGGCCGCCGTTCTTATTCGTTTTATTTTTTTTTCTTCTTCCTACTCAGATATTAAAAAAAAGCAACAGTATTCTTTTCTTTTGTCAAGGAACCACCACCATGCACCTGTTGTAGCTAACTTTGACATTTCTCTGTTACTATTACTAATAAGCCTGGCAGAAATACCAAGGAATCTAGCTTTTTCATGTTTAGAACATGAGTGAGTGTGAACGTTTAAATATTGACCATTATCTCAACTGTTAGAAGAGACGCAAACTTGTTTTTTTTACAAGTAGGCCTACTTTGATGGATGAGCCTGGTTGTAAAACATACTGCATTTAATCTGAAACATACGATGGATCATCTTGACTATTCTTCTGCAATATTAAAAGTCAATCAAGTTCTTTGCACATGTTTATGATTTAAAAAAAAAAAAAAAATCAGAGAAGTGTTTGGAGAGTGCATTCTGTGTATGAAAATTTTACAGTTAACAATAAATCCTGTGATAGGAACAGCTGTTTCTGTACTAATGAATGTGACAATCAAATGTAATAGTTCAAAAATATGTTGAAAGATTGCAAGAAAATTACACATTAGTGATGCCAAATAGCATATTATTGATGTAGGCTATGTTATGAATGCTAAATTGAACTTCTTTTTAATAGGTTGCAAGAAGATACCCCAAGAAAAAAAAGTCATAATGTCATTGATTGTTTAAGATTCTTATTCTGTTCAATTATTACAATCTTAATTTTTCTAGAATTTACCTTATAACAAAGCCACTGAAACTGAAAGGCAATGTGTAATGATCCCCACAACTAAATAAAGTGGGGAAAAGAAAAGAAAAATATCATAAATGAGTCCTCAGGGCCTACTTTGAAAAGTCTATATAGTCACACCATTATGTATCTCTTTTATTTGTGATCTCTAAATTTGCACTTAAAGTACCAGTCGACTCTCTGTAAGACCTATCTTCACTTTGTGACAAACATTGTGGATGGTACTTTCAGTGTTAAACCATTGCATGCTTTGCATTTGATGACAATGTTGATGTGTGTATCACTATTTGTTTCCTGTGGCTGCGTTTTGGTGATGAACAGATGAATGGGACTGGGGTAAGCTGATGTCCACATTTTCAGATACAACCTTTTCATGTGGGCCTTTTGTGTCTTCCAAGTTTTTTACTTACCTTCCTGTCTGTTGTGCTGCCACCCCAACAATCATCACTGGGTCACTCAAGTTTGCCTTTGAGATTCTTTTTTTTATCTACTTTTCACATTCTGCTGGATATTTCATGCATTTGTCTTTCTTTACCTTCTTATAATTTCAGTGCATTTTCAAAGTATTGTGGAAGAACACAGGACATTTTTGTTGCTTCCTCAGATTGGGGCGTTGCTGTTTTGTCTCGATTTGTTTCAATTTGGAAAATGTTTTATTGTTAAAGATTGATGCTTCTTTCTTTTCATATGATATTGGTTATTGATGTATTATAGTGTGGAGGTAAGGGATCTTGCAGCAAGACTTCTTCAAACCTCTCATTCTCTCATAATTTCTGTTTGCAACCATTTCATCTTGACAGCTCTCTTTTATGAAATGTGTACATTTCAGGGTTGGTGAACGGCATGATAATGTTTTTAAAAAAAATCTATTTCTTCTCATCCCCTATAGTTTTGTATAACTTTTCGTCTGTTGCAAATTGTAGATCTACACTGACGTTTTTTCATATCAGGTGTCTTTACCTTTATAACTCAGTAAGTAAAGAAAACATTCAGGCAAATGAAAATATAGGACATTCTCTAGCTGTCTACCTGAATTTAAGTGCCTATATCTCGCTACTTCATAGAGAAACTTTGAATATCAGCTGACAGTACAAGAGACTAGGGAATAAAAAAACACCTTAGCTGTTTGAAATTCCTAGATGTGACTCTCAAATGCATTACTTACATTGTTGTAATTATACAAGTAGGCTACTTGTTTTCATTCATCCACGACCCTATCAGTACCAGTTTATTGTACATTTTATGCAGTTTCTGTATTGCCTTTTGTGTTGTGCATTTGTGTGTGTGTGTGTGTGTGTGAGCTGAATGTGGGTTTAATTTTAAGTTACATTCCCCTTGATTACTTGAGTGAATGTTGGCTGTGGGACACTTACTTTTTAGTATGGGCAAGTGCTTTGTTTGAGGAATAGCATAAGCTCAATTCTAATGAAATATCTGGTTGATGCTGGACTTTCCATTATTTGTTATGACTGACTTGCATGTTTTGTCAATGAATTTCTCATGTGTGCCATGCTTCAAATCTGCTTGTTACAGAGATCATATGTGATGTAATTATAAAGATTGAAACAACAGCCTTGTTAGGCAAGCCATGACCAGCTGTACCCAGTTGTCTTGAAATAGACCAGTCATTTAAAATTGCGTCTCCCTATAGCCTTGGCGGGGGAGGAAAGGGATAAGTATGACAGTCCATTCTAACACAATTATAGAGAGAATGTTCATTTATGTGCATATTCAACTTATTGTCTGAATTAAGCCATTCTTCTGTTATGCATAAACTAGGCTTATCATGTATCATATGAATTGATAATTCAGCTTCCATTTGGCTTTAAGCTAAAAAAATGGAAATTGTGAAATTCAGTTGTTCCTATGACTTGGTAGTGGAAACCTTGTCTTCTACCATGGTATGGTTTGCAGCTCATTGAACACTGCATCATGTAACATTCTTAAACACTTATTCAATAACTTTTTCTCATGCCAATCTATATCTTCAGCAGTGTGTTGTCCTATGTTAACACCTTGTCTGTTTATACAATTACATTTAGAATGATACACACATCGTAAATGTTTCTCATACTGAAACGCTAGTAAGTCATCATACCATATTTTTAGCGATGTTGCATTTCATACTGTGACCCTGCCAGGAATGTTTTTCAATGTTCACACATACATCAAGTTTGAGATGCAAAATTGATAAACATTTTAGATACAAGGGAGAGAAGTGATGATGATTGTTACTACATGTAGTACATGAAGGAAAGGATTACAATAATGAGAATCCACAGACACTCTGATTGTACCCGAGCATGGTAGTCATTTGCATGAAGTATAGTGGAGTGAAGTTTGTCTTTCCACTGTTGAAATAGACTGTTTTCTTCTTTTCATGAGCTTTTATAATAATAATAATAATGGAGTTTATTTCTAACGCGCATCATCCCCATTAGCATGAGCTCGAGGCGCTGTACACTTTAAAATCACTTTCCCACTGTTATGTAGGAATCTGTTTCCTGCATGGGTCTAACGAAGGCATTCTGTCGCTAGATGAAAATGAGAAGCCTTTTTCACGTTCAATTATATAATAACAAAGGATTAGTATTTTTACAAAACCAAAGGTTTTGAATATCAGTGAAGTGTTTAAATATGCATCATGTTCATGTTGTTCTCATGTCATGCATGGAAGTCTTGTACAGATTCTAAATGACAGAAAAAGACTTTCTCACTTAGACTGTCATTCTCTTTATAGCAAAATACAAAAGACTCAGATTAAAAATTCAGTAGGCATATAGTGTCGTTTCAGTTCATATTTTGATGGAAGTTTTTATCTTTTCCAGTAAACTTATTCCTTTTTAGAATGAGAACATGAAAATGTACAAAATATTAGAATTTTCGTAATGAATATGTTCACTGTAGTTTCTCAAGTGTGAATCACATTCATTACCGATTCAAAGAAATTGATGATGGCAGATATGAATTTGATTTAAGAACACTTTACAAAGCAAGTTGTGCCACTAACTCAATGTCCTAGCTATATGAACACTGAGTTGACTGAGTACATGAGCCACACCTTTCTCCTTGCTGTCTCCCCTCTTTCTACAATAAATGTTTCATTAATGCTAGGGTGTGTGGAGAATCAATCCCAAGTCAGCACTGGGGTGTTTTTGTCTTAATAAATGACCCAGTGCACTGGTGATGTAGTTTGCTCCTGGTCCACGTATTGTTGTGTGTGCTCACAGCACATCGAGTTGTACACAGTTCCCTGACACATATGGCTCTCCTTTGTGCGTTTCAGTGTTCCAGCCCGACGGTGTGGAAGGTGCGGTCAAGTCGAGTAGCTTACAGCCGCTGGAGGACATCCTGAGGCACAGCACCCCGACAGCCCGGCTGGCCACCCACGAGGTGCTGAGCCCTGAGGCCTCCATCATCCTGGGCAAGATGCCAAACCTCAGCTTCATGCAGTCCAAAGTCCTCATGTTTCCGGTCAAGCAATAAGATAATAAGATCAGATAAGATGATTCTTTATCATCCCATGAGGGTAAATTGATTTTACAATGTTCTGAAAATATTCACAAACAAGCAACCATGGTGGGACACATCTGCATACACCTTTCTCTCTCTCTCTCTCTCTCTCTCTCTCTCTCTCTCTCTCTCATTCACGCACTCTTCAACACACAGTATAGGTAGGTATGTGAATAGCATAGACAATAGTAGACCTACAACATCCACTAGTCCCAATGCATGGTAGTTGTGTGACAGTGACAGAGATTTGTGCTGTACAAGTCCTAAACATTCAGTCACAGTTATACCACCTATCCAACACATTGTTTTCTTGGTTGGCAACAGTGAGTTTCATTCTCAAGAGGGTTTTCAGCTTTTCTGTATAATTTATTTCATTTCAATTGTGATAATTTGTCCTACAACCTACAATGTCATGATTTCACCATTTAAAATTGTTGTGTGTCAGACTCTTCAAATGTTGAGTGAAGTCAATGTTTAGAAAATGCAAAGATTGAAGTATATATGAATAACTGATTTCTAATAATTGTGCAAATGAAATGATATGCAATTCGAAGGAGAGACTGGTAAAAAAAAGAAAAAGAAGTCAAACAATGAAGACTCCCAGGGTGTACATGTTCCCCATATGCCTAGACCACATGCAAGGCAGCTTCATCCTACATTGAAAATGAACAACAAGAAGAATATGTTTATATCGATGTTATGACAAACATTTTGTGGACTAGATGACTTATTATGGTCAGGTGTCGATGAATAAAGTCAGAATATCTTAATGACCATGAAGTTTAGTTGTAGATTACTGGTAACAAGTTCAGTAATTATTTGGTCATGCTCTTGAGAGCCAGACTCGATCATGTCTGAATTGTGCCCCTTTATAATAATAATAAATAAAGTTTATTTCTATTTCTATAACTAACAAAGAAATGTTCAGTAATGGTTGTCTACGCACCGCTGAACCAGTGCAGTGAATTAGACAAGTATTAGATCACCAAGAGTGGTTTTAAGGACTTTCTTCTTCCTCTTCTGCTTTCACTGTTTATAATGCCAGTCCTGTTTTTTCTATAAAGGACACTGTTCTCATCAAGTCCACAGGTTGTATGGCTGAATGTATTGTATATGATTTATGCACTGTTGCATATTTATAGCCTTGATTGTAATCACATTGATATGAAACATGTGCAATAAAATGTTGTTTTGGGTTTTCTTTTTAATTTGCCCTATCAGAAAAACAAACATATAATTTGAAAATTTGAAAGAGCTGTTATTGTGATACTTTTTTTTGTCTTATTTCTCCACACAAGTTCAGAAGCCCAAATTAATTTTATTAAAAAAATAATACATTTGATATCTGTGCTGACTGCATACTTAGTTGTTGTTGTTTTTTATTACTCTTTTGTTATTATCATTGTTCTTTTGAGACATTGCGATAGCCCCTGAACTACCTGCCAGCTTCCTGAGTATTGTGTGATGTTGATATGACAATAAATCAGGTCTAGATCTTGTGCTGTCTGGCCAAGAACCATTGTCCTCACATTCCTACATTTATGATTTTTTTTATATGAAAACAATTTATAGGGGCTCAAGTGTTGTACATAATTACCTATGATTTGTGCAATATAATTGTACTAGTAACACAAAATGTATTCAGTCCTAAGCTTACTGATGCCTTCATCGTTATTTGAACCTGTCATTTGTTTTGTGGCTTGTTGAGGCCTGTTTTGTGAGGTGGTTTATTTTTACATTTGCTGTTGTTTTTTTTTTCAAATGATTGAGATGCACATTTGTTTATTTGTTTGTTTGTTCATTAAAACCCACATTTTGTCTATTTATCTCTAAGTCAAGGTGTTCTTTGTTGTGACATGCAAGAGACATTCATCTTTCTGGAAAAACAAGTCTGATTGCCAAATACATGTACAGTAGAACCCAGATATCTCGACGTCTCATAACTCGACTTTCGGCTTAAGTCGACTTGATTTGGAATTCCCAACTTTTCCTCTATACAGTATTACTACGTCGACATCCAGTAAGTCGACATTTTTTACCTCTCTTTTCTCTTATGTCGACATGAAC